>CM042009.1:41548044-41643044 GCA_023525715.1 Cichorium intybus
CACTTTTCTAGATTCATTGTTTGGACGGATTTTCTTACTCCATGATGCTCAATATTCCAAGGTTGAAGGAGGATCCATCATCCATGTCAAAGTTAGATGGTCTCAGAAGTTTCTATATCAACATGATGAATTCTACCTCAGCATACCTTTCAATTTCCCCCCATATGTTTTACCTCTGGAGAACAAAATTCCCAAAAGAGAAAAACTTCTGCTAAATGTGAACTCCGGTACTGGAACTGTGATTACATGCAGTTTTGCTAGTCATCCTTTTAAGGTATATATATATATGCCATGATTTAACAACTTTCAAATCCAAAATTACATCTTTGTCCATTAGTTGTGATCAGTAGATTTTCCTAGTATGTCCATCATTAAGGAATAATTTGTAGGTCCAAATTTGTCATTTAGATGAATTGACATTATAGTTTCCTCTAGTTAATTTTGAAAATCTTTTATTTTATTTTTTGGAAGGAGGTACAACGACAGCCTGGTGAAGCAAGCTTCTTATATGATGCAGAAGTTATTAAATGGTCCACTCAAGACTTCTATTTTTCTTATTCTGTAAGAACTTAACTTTTCTCTCTATCAAATGGTTCTTGATTGCTAAAATTAATAAAAATCTAATGGGTTTGTCTGCGTGTTTTGAGGTATGTTCGAATGAGATTTTTGGTGGTCTGCTCCTGCAACGTCCATCTTTACATGATTACGATCAAAGAGATATGTTTTGCTTTTATCTTTTCCCTGTGAGTAAGAATGTTACAAAGGTTAGTTCCCAGTTTTAAGACATTAATATTCGTCCTTTCTTTAATTATAATTCTCAGATCTTGATAGGGCTGCTTCTTCTTTTTTTATTTATTTAAATTTTAATAGCAATTCAGGAAGGAAGTGGTATTTTTATTAGACATAAGTGGGAGCATGCGAGGTGTCCCTATTGAGAAATCTAAACACGCGATTATAACATCCCTTTCAAAGCTTAATCAACAAGATTTGTTTAACATCATAGCCTTCAATGAAGGCATTCAATCATACTCATCTTCACTAGAGTTGGCAACAAAAGAAGCAATCATCAATGCAACTGAATGGATGTGGAAATTAGTGGTTGCTGAAGGAGGTACAAACTTGATGTGCTCTCTCAAACAGGTGAATCTATTGTGTGATCTTCATATTTCATCCAATTTGTTTTCTCATTGTGATCTTGATATCCTGCAGGCAGTTGACTTGGTTGGTAAAAATGGTGAATATATTTCTCTAATTTTTCTCGTTACTGATGGCACTGTTGAAGATGAAAGAGACATTTGTAATATGATCAAATTCTGCCATGTGGATGGAGGCCTGAGTTCTCCTCGAATTTGCACATTTGGCATCGGTCAGGCCTTCATCTATTTAGTTAATATTTTTTAGGAATCACTTTAACTTGCTTTAATTAATTTCGTAGTAATTTCTCTTGATTATGCTCTTTTTATTCATCCATAGTTAATCTCTTGATTATAATCACAGGTTCATACTGTAATCATCATTTCTTGCGAATGCTTGCAAATATTGCAAGGGGATACTATGATTATGCATATGATGCAGGTCAGTCTCATCAAATCCCAAGATTTTAATTCTATGTAAAACCCATGATGATAATGTTTGTAGTTTCGTATATATTATTGTTTAGATTCATACTTCTTTTGCTTTAATCAACATTGATTTTTGGCCAGATTTAATCGGTGATCGTATGCAACAGCTTTTGGATAGTGCCTTGTCATCTTTGCTTGCAAATGTAACCCTTGATGCTCTACAAACTCTCATATCATATGAGGTGCATTTATGATTTTTCACTAAATTCGTTTTCATATTTGATATTAATCTTATTTACCTACATTATTTCTTGTGTTATTACTTTATGCAGTTATATCCATCTTGTATACCAGATTTGTTATCTGGAAGGCCATTAATTGTATCAGGCCGTTACCAAGGGAAGTTTCCTGAATTTGTGAAAGTTAGAGGTTTATTGGCAGATCTAAGTAGTTATGTGATGGATATCAAAGTTAGAAAGAGCACAAACATCAACTTGGATAGAGTAATTATTTTAACTTTTAACACTTAATTCATACACGATATCTATTTACAACCACCATAAAGGTTCATCAGATGGTGTCTTTTTGTTTTTGTTTTTTTTTTTCTGTTTCCAGGTATGTGGTGAGAGGGAGGTGGATATACTTACATCACAGGCATGGTTAGAACAAAACACGCATCTAGAAGAAAAAGTTGCAGGAATGAGCTTACAAAGAGGAATTCCTTCTGAATATACTCGTATAATACTAGTTCAGAATGATAAAGTAAAGCCAACCACCCTCCAATCTCTTCTACTAGATGAGGTACTGTTATCATTGCAAACACCTAAGTTGAAATCTTGGTTGTATGAACTCAAATGATATCAATGTGAATCAAATTACAGAAATGTTCAAAATTGGCAAATAAGAAGATCATATGCCTGAGGAATCCATGCGTTGGATTTGGAAACTTAAAGGCAACTGCTGCAAATCTACCTCCAGGAATGGAAGACATAAAGTTAAATGAAGCTGCAAAAATGGTGATAGAGGCTGCAACATCGTTTTGGGGCATGTTTACTACTTCATGTTGTTGGAGGTGCTTCAAACAATACACACTTGTTGTCACGCATTTGTGCACAGCTCTTGCAGCTCTTGAATTTCTCGATTGTTGTTGTGATTTGTGTGATTCATGCATCGACCTGTGTCTATCCTAGTAGAAAGTTTGGGCTAAAATTTATAGCCATTTCATCATGAATGTTGCATGTTTTATTAGATATATGTATTCATGTTAATTATAGTTGTTCGGATAATAAACTAAACAAGTTAAATACTTCACACAAATGATAAATACGATTTCTGTAACATGTGGAAATACGATTTCTGTAACATGTGGAAATACTTCACACGTGTTAATTATGTATTCAGTCTGATCGGCTAATTTAAGGGTAAACAAGAGAGAGAGAGAGAGAGAGAGAGAGAGAGAGAGAGAGAGAGAGTTTTATTATTACAAAGAACATACAAATTATACAAGGTCAAAACTGCAATTGTAATCTAATTCACCCATCCTAAGTTACATTAACTTGAGCAACCAATAAAGAAGAATCTTTTTTTTTTTTTTTTTTGTGAAATCTGCTTCAAAGCTAACTGTGCTCTCAACCTCACAATAAATATTATTGGAATTTTAGCTCACGAGAGTTGTGCTTTCTATAACATGTAGAAATAAAGTTGGATTTATACAAAACAAATAACTGTAGAATCTAGAACAGAAAATTTTAATGTGGTTCATACGATCAGTCTAATAAGCTAATCCATGGGCAAACGAGCAATAAAGAGAGTGGGAGAGGATTTATCATCACCAAGAACATACAAATCATACAAGGCTAAAATTGCACTTGTAATCTGATTCACTCATGCTAAAATTACACTAACTTGAGCTACCAATAAAGAAAAATCTTTCTTTGTGAAATCTGCTCCAAAGCTAACTACGCTTTCAACCTCACAATAAATCTTCTTAGAATTTTTGCTCACAAGTGTCACGACATTTATCAAATTTTATGATTATGCATTCCATTGTTAAGCCATTTACCAACTTCACGACTATGTCTTCCATGATTTAAACATTTACCAACTTCAACATTGAGACACTTACCAAACTTCATGACTCTAGTGTTATGAAGCTGCATATCCTTCAAACAAATCCAACACAACATAATATTTTTGTAAATAGTGTTGTCCATCACATATGAAACATGACTATTATCCAATATTTTTTGTATAATTTGAAACTAGTCTTTGCTTTAAAAAGATATAATTTTTATAAAACATGTAATCCTAAAATAAATAAACATTGGAAAGACCCCAAAGATGTTTAGAACAAGTGCTATCTAACCGATCATAAACGCAAACATACAAATAAAATATACTAAATTCAAACTAAAAGCTAAAAAACCGATAAACATCTCCAATCACTCAAACCAAAGCACGCCCACCTGCTTGCTTGAAGGTCCTCCATTCATGAAGTGTTGCATACATATCTTCGTTGATACCACGTAGCTCTTCCTCAATAAATCGGCAAGGCATTAAGCTCTTGCAACAAAGTCTTCATCCAATTCTTGAATTCCTCAACAAATCAAGAATAATCAATGGGTACAACTGCAACAAAAATTGTGTAGGAAAATAAGCTAAAACTCAAATTTAAAAACATATTAGATGCCCAAATTGTAACTGAAAATCATAAATTCATATCATACGATTTGAGAGTTTCTAAAGCATCAAGGATTACATTTGCAAGCAAAGATGGCAAAGCATTGTAAAAAAAACCATTCCCCATACTATCACTAATTAGATCATATCTTGGATTTTATATAGAATTAAAACCTTGATTTGATGAAATTAACATACATCATATGCATAATCATTTTTATCCCTACCAATATGTACAAGATTTTGCTATAAACGATGATTACAATATGAACGTGTAATCATCATCAAAATATTAACCAAATACCTACTAAATGAGCTTTAATAAAGAGAAACTATTGTGAAGTTAATTTTTGCAAGTTAAAGTGATCAAGAGAATTTATTGTGAAGTTAGTTTTTGCAAGTTAATGTGATTCCTAAAACTAAAAGGGTGAAAGTTCATAACTCAAATCTGGAAGACCGTATTTTGTGATATGTTGTAATTCATAATTTGGAATTTATGGTGTGGGGAGGTTCATTTTCGGCCTTTTTTTAAAACTTTCCAAATGGTCCTTTGTTTGCTTTAAGTATCAAACTTTGTGAATGGTTTAGTTTTTCTAACAGTTTCCATAAGTATAATAGATAACAACCTAACAAATAAAATATAAAAAGCATGACGTGAAATATTAGCTCTTTTATTGCACTGTTTGGTAATCATGGCATTGCAAGATAAAATTTGGTGCATATTTCCTTTCACCTAACCAAATTTCAAAATCAGATTCTAAGTAAGGTAGAATAATCTTTAGCACGGATACCAAAAATCCAAGTAACATTGTGCCCAAATTTGTGATCCATCTGGCAGTATATGCAAGTAACCTAGTAGTAGTACATACTATTCTTGAATCTTGAGATTAAGTTGCTTACCTTTTTGACGAAAGGATCAAGCCACTCATACAAAAGCGCTTTACACTACGTAGCGAATTTACAAACGAGTAACAAAGAGATACGAGCCCATTGGCTCTTACCATACTTCATAACAGAAGCCTTGGGGATCTCATCCACAGTGTTCTTCCAATCACCTCCCTTTATTGTAATTCTCATTTTCCTCCTCTTTTTTCGATTCAACTGAAAATTTTTGAAAAACCAAACCGTTGTTTGAAATTTTTTTAAAAGGCTAACTATCGATGTCGATGTCGATATCGATATCAATGACGAACCGTCTCTCTCTGCACCAAACTCGCGATTGAGCTGCTCCATTGGTTGAGCTTAAATACATACACTAATCTCAATCTCTCAAGATATATGTTACCAAATATTGCACTTGAGGTTCGTAGGGCTAACGCTAGTTACTTTCCACTGTTAATGAGGGGCATGTGATCCTTCCTTAAGGGTAAACATGACTTTTCCTTGGTACCCTGCCACACCTAATAGCTTGCCACCATGATAGTCATTAATTGGGGATTTGATGTTGATCATAACTTCTCAAAAACATTATGATCATCAACCCAAGAAAACCCTAGTTACATTTTGTAATCTTCGTCCTTTCATCCTCTACCCTTGCTAAATGCTTGAGATCATAATAATTTGGGAAGAAAAACCAAGGCTAATCAAGATGTTCCGACCCATAATGTGGAGTATTTACACCTCTGAAAGTAGTGCGTATAACACCCCTCATTTTAGTTTCCTTTTTAAAGGTATAGTTCATTTCAAAATGATTTTTCAAACTTTAAACATGTTGCGGAATCAAGGTCCCAAATATTAGTTTATTGTTCAAAGTTTTAAATTTCAATTCATATTTCGGGGTACATTGTGACACCAGTGTCTCACATTAAGTAATAAATATGTATGCATAATTGAATTATCAATTAAGATATAAATATTATTAATTTAATTATGGTATTTATAAATATATTTAGGTACTAATTTATATTACATATTAAAAAAAGATGAGTTATGTGTTACAAAATGTTGAAGAGGGGTGTAAAGTGCAAAAGGTGGAAAAGCTTCATAATTAAAAATAATAATTATTACCAAAGGTGTAATGGGCTAGAACTCCGGGGAGTAATTTGCAAATCTCAGAGAAATACTATTTAATTAATGAAAAACGGGTTTTGGGAGTACTTCAAAAGAGAACCTTAAACATAGGGATCAATTAGCAAAAAAGCTACACCTTGCATTAACCCTACATAACAATATGTTCGGGATTCTTTAAAACAAACCGATGGATCCGGGATCCCAATCCTATTGCAACTCAAATACCGACCTACGGAGCTTATATAAACTGACTTAGGGCTGAAAAGTTCACGCAACACAACCCCAAACCTAAAGATCGAGAAGAATATTAGCGAGAAAGAGAGAGACCAAGAGATAGTTTTTCTGTTTCAACGTGGTTTTCAAGAACAGTTCCGGGCTGTACGTTCAAGCAATACCAGGTATGTTGATCCCATTGCCCTTTCTTTTCTGTTAGTAAATCAAGACGTGAACCTTTCTTCTCTCTTTAAACATACAGCCAAGAACTCGATGATACATATACATCTGTTTCCTCTTATCTTGTCCGAACTTGATCATCAGAAGACGAAACTAGGGTAGTTTATAAATGTACATATCCTCATGTGGTCTTAAAGTGGTGTTGTGGCTTAATAGTTCATGCAAACTGTGGCCCCTGGAGACCTTCTTTTCTGTCTCAAAGACCCAAACCCGTAACCCCCATGCTGTTCCTTTTTTTGGTCGATAAAACCCACTGCCAAAGGACTTTATACCAGCTTTAAAAATTAAGACAAACAGGATAAAGAAAGACTGTGAATTTTTAATTACTCATCGTCGTATGATAAAAGGAGTTTTCTCACTTTTTGTTTCTTTGTGGCTTTGGTACTTTTTTTTTCTTATTGAAATTTCATCACTAAACTAAACATTGGATTCCTTAATTTCTTTTTTCTAGATCCCCTACTGGTCAAAACGTGTAAAAAGACGAGGAAGATGAAGGGAGGTGGTTGGAAAAATACAGAAGATGAGATAATCAAGTCTGGCGTGATGAAGTACGACAAAAACCAGTGGGCTCGTATCTCTTCGTTAGTCGTTCATACATCAACTATGCAGTGTAAAGCCCGTTGGAATGAATGGTTAGAACCTTCTATTAAAAAGGTATGCAACATAACAAATTAAATCATTTGTTTTCTAACCATCAGTTACGTGATATGCATATCCTGACCTTTTTTTTTGTAATCTTTACAGACTGAGTGGACCAGAGAAGAAGATGAGAAACTGCTTCATCTTACTAAACTGATGCCCTCTCAATGGAGCACAATCGCTTCCATTGTGGGCCGGACTCCATCACAGTGCCTCGAGCATTACGAGAAGCTTCTAGATGAAGTTTGTACCAAGGACGAAAGTTATGATGATCCAAGAAAATTACGACCCGGCGAGATCGACCCAAACCCGGAATCGAAACCATCCCGACCCGCTAGACATGGATGAAGATGAAAAGGAAATGCTTTCAGAAGCACGGGCTCGTTTAGCCAATACCAGGGGCAAAAAGTCCAAAAGGAAGGCCAGAGAGAGACAGCTTGAAGAAGCTACGCGTCTTGCTTGTATACAAAAGAGGAGAGAATTGAAGGCGGCTGGAATTGATAATCGGAATAGGAATTGGATTATGAAAAGGAAGGGTGGTATAGATTACAGTGCTGAGATTCTATTTGAAAAGAGGCCGCAACCTGGCACTAGTAGAAAAAAGGCTTTTAATGACAGACATTGTCTGTCGTAAATGGCCATAGATGACAGACAAATGTTTGTCATTGAAAGCCATGTCATAAATGAAAGATGACAGACATTTGTCTGTCGTAAATTTATGACAGAAATTTATTACAAACAATTATGACAGACAATGCCTGTCGTAAATGGCTATAGATGACAGACAAAGTTTGTCATTAAAAGCCCAGTCATAAATGAAAGATGACACATAAATGAAAGATGACAGACAAAATGACTGTCATAAATTTACTATAGATATTTATTAATATTCAAATTAAATCACATTTAGTGTCTCATAATACAAAATAAAATATCATACACAAAATTACAATCTATTACACAAAATATAATATCTCAAATACAAACTATCATGCCAACAGTAAATATATTTAAATATATTGATACTATGAGTTACATATTCCCATTATGCATAAAGAATGTATGTACATTGTTATAGATAAAGAAATCTAAATATTTTTTATATTTGACAGGGGTGACCATGTGCTTGGCTCTCATTAGAACACTATTGACTTCATCTTTAATCTGTATAAAGTCAAGAAACATGTCAAAAATACTTGGATAAAGTGTTAGTGGTAAGTGAATTAATGTATTTAATCTCACACGGGATTCTCTATAGAAAATATGAGCATAATCCTATGAAAACACAAAGTTTGAAAAATATTATATATACATAATCAAGTTCATATGAAGTGGAAGTGGAAGTTTTGTACCTCTGTTACGTGAAATGGAAGTTTTGTACTTCACTTTTGGTCAAAATTTGGAAAATATTATATGAGCATCTCAAATCTTCTAAGATGAGTCAAACCGGTCAGCTACCCGAAGTGGAAGTTTTGTACTTCAGTTTTGGTCCTAATGCGTTTGCTACTTTAGTTTTGGTCCCAATGGGGTTGCTACAACAAGTTTGGTCCCAATACGTTTGCCACAGTAACGATCCAAGATCTATGTAGATAAACCAAGTAAATATGAGTTTTTCCCACTAAGTCCTAACTTTTACAAAGATACCTCATTTTCTCAACAAAAAAAATCAAACATATTAAAAGGATTAACATTTATAAGGGCATAGAAAGCAAACTGATATAAGGTAAGGCTGTTGGAAAATCGAACCAGTAACAAGTATCTTCTACACGAAAACAGATAGCATGGGCCAAAATCCACTGCATAAAGTACACAGTAAGTAACTAATAAAAAATCCAATGAGGAATGTAAAAGGATCCTCTACCACTGGTACATAACTTTGCTATTGAAAAATCCAACCAATAACTTTGCATACCATCATGATTGTACATCTTTCTACTCAGGTGCGTATCCGGTGTCTGTCTCGTTGAACTGATCCAACACATTTTCAACAGCATTCTTAATACTATGCATTAAATATTGTAAGATTATGTCAAAAAATATTAGATTATTGTTTTCCACATAAAAAATGAGGAATAATTTCAAATACCGATATTTTTCCTGAATCAATAAGCCTCTGTTGCCATTCCTATTATGGGCCAGTCAATGATAACAAAGAAGAAGCCAACACCAAATGAAATTGTGCCCTGTAAATTATGCAATAAGACAATGGATAATTCGAAGTGGAAAACAATATGAGATCATGCAAAAAGAACTTTAAGCGTTGGTATTAAAAACCTTAAAGTTGTTGTGTTTCATGAAGAATTGTAAGGACTTGACTCCAATGGTTATTATGACTCCCGAGATGAATATGACTAGTGTTCCAAATGACATGATGAGTACCTGGCACACAGAAGGCATCGTTTGAGCAAAACTAGTCAGATAGAGATCAAGGTAATCAAGCTGAAGCTCTTCAAGGGTGTTCAACAATGTCGGACAAACACTTTCTGGGGACAAATCATGGCACCTGTATGAATCTATGTTACGGAAATTGTATATATCATCAAATTTACTCCATTATTGGAACGAGTGCTATACCATAACTTAGATGTGACAAATAGATCATTCCTCTCAATTCCTGCACCCATGGCTGCCTTCAGACTCTGCCCTACCTGCAATTAGGATTAACATGTTTCACCACTATAAACATTGGAAAAACGAAGGTAACGTATGAGATTTGCTAGGGTTTTGAAAATTCAGTTACCTCTTCGTGAAAGCCATACTCCCATGCGTATCAATATGTCGATAACTAGCCTGTATTTAAGTTAACAATTAGAACAACTGAAATAACTACATCGACTTTGACAGCTCCAGAATGTAGTAATCGGTTCAATTTTGTAATATACTGTGTAATTGCAAAAAATTAAAGTGACCTAAAGTTCAAATTAGATTTCAATCGTCTAAGAAACGAGTTCAGATCAGGTGATAGAAGTAACATATTACAAAACTTACCGCTAACGACGATCGAGTTCGGAAATCAGATGAGGATCGAGTTCATATCGAGTTCAGATCAGGTGATAGCAGCTATACGTTTGTGGCTTCCATGTAGGTCCTCAGGTGAAGTTAAAGATGGGACACAAAAACCGTAATTCGTGAATGAGGGATAGGGAAAATATAGGGAACCGAGATGTATTCGTGAATGAACCCTAAACCATCGACACGTAGTGGAGTAAATAATTTGACCACCGTTGAATCACACATGTAGGGCAACAAGAGTGGGAGTCGGGAAAGAGAGGTCGAAGTTGTATGAGTTTTGAGAAATTGAGAACCGTTTGAGAGAAAGTACAAAAGAAGAATAAGGAAAGTTTTAAAATTTTTTAGTAAAAATAAGAGGGGAAATATGGCACATGTTTTGTTTTGTTTTGTTTTTTTTTTCATTTTAGACAGTAATTCGTGTTTTGTTTTTTTTTTTTTTTTTTCATTTTAGACAGTAATTCATGACGGACATTTTTGTACGTCATAACTTTTTATATTTATGACGGCGTTTTATGACAGACAGTTATGTCTGTCGTAAATTACGAAACATGACATAATTATATGACAGACATTTTGTCTGTCATTAAAAACCAATTTTCTAGTAGTGTGGCTTTTACGATGTGACTGATGAAGGTTTATTAATAGTTGAACAACCTAAATTCCCGACCACAATTGAGGAACTTGAAGGTGAAAGAAGGGTGGATAAAGAGGCACGTTTGAGAAAACAGGATGTTTTAAGACAAAATAGCAAGAGACAAGATGCTCCATTTGCTATACTTCAAGCAAGCAAACTAAATCATTCAGAAACCGTTAGAAAAAGGCCGAAAATGAACCTCCCGTCTCCACAAATTCCAGATTATGAATTACAACGTATCACCAAATTCGGTCTTCCAGATTTGAGCAATCAACTTTCATCTTTTTAGTTTAAGGAATCTACCTGTGCCAATGCAAGCAGTAACTTTTGGCTAAAATCTAAACCTGGATGGCGGTAAAAAATTTTATATACAGATATGTATATACGAGTATATGAAGGAATGATGCAATAGTAACACGTTTGTTGAAAACCTATGTAATGTGCCATCCGTTTTCCCAATTTACGAGTTAAATTTTCTTTTCTAATTTATCACATTAAGATTTTTGTACATTTTAGACAGTTATCGGTGGCGACTCTATGCTAATGGAAGTGAATTAATGGATTCGTCTAGAAAGTTAAAATCTCTAGTTAAAATGTGTCTCGACTATCGAGAGAAAGGAAAAGAAAGAAAATGAGAGAAAATAAAGGAATTCAATATCATTGTTTTATAGTGTTTTGGAATTGAAAATAAAGTTGATAATTTTCATGCTCTTGAACCGACTGAGGTTTTACAATTGTGCTTTTCTTGTTTGTTTTGTATAAGATTTATAATGTTGTTTTAGTAGTTTTGTCAACGAAAAGTTTTCTAGAATGTATTTGCATGTTTTTGTCGAAATAACTGTTATTGGACATCTATCGCTCCCAAAATTTCACAACCATTATATAGATATGTACGCGGTTTTGGTCATTTGACTTCTTTTGTGCATAAACTTGAAGTGGATATTTCTGATACACATGTGTAACGGAGCTGAATTACTACTTATGAAAAATGTATTCAACACGATCATTTAAAGACCCAAATTCCATTTCGACAGCAAAAGAGGGTCGGTTTTAGAATATATCGTATCTTGGGGGCTCATAAAATAATCTTTTGTCTCAAAATAATTGGTTGGAAATATTTACGAAACTAGATGCCCTCCCCTTCCCATCTCAACGCGTATAAAAGGCTTGAGCCCTATTTTGGGGTTGTTATAATTAATAATTAGAAAGGGGGTATGATCAATCCAATATGGGCTTGGATCCATCCTTTTTTATTGGTTATGGTACCATCCTCCGTGCGACAAAAGCGTTCACAACTACCAAGTCAAATATTATCGTATACAGTGTTATACTCGGTGGCGACCCTAGAATGTCTTGGTGGTGCGGTCGCATAGGACATCCGATCAAAAATTTCATTTTAATATTAGTTATAAGGCAAAAATAATAGGAATACATTAACTAAAGTATAACTCATGCTACAAACATTATTCATGTATTATATACAATAAAAATTAGATTTGTTAAATATATTATAATATCAATTAGAATTTACAATACCAATATAAAGACAAACCACATGTTTATGACACTAAAAGTCCAATGCTCAACTTAAATTTTAAAATTGCATTTAGGCTTTAGGAACACATTAAGTATACTACAAGGAAGAAATAATGTTAGTATTACGTAATTATATTCCATAGTCACGATTTAAATTGTGCAGCAGCGACAAGAGTGAAGAGAGAATCAAAATTGCATAGACTATCACTTCTGTATTTTTGCATGCAATTGTTCAATGTCAATTGCAATCAAAATAATTCAAACGGTGAACGAGTGTAATTGAATACATAATAAACATTGTATAATATTTAAATTTGATTGATATAATATGTATATTACTGATATAGTTATGCCATGTGTTAAATTCATTAGTAATATATATTTTTTAGTTATCAACCTTGTTCTTTTATAAAAAGGTTGCATCCAACTAGAGAATCTAGAGAAGAATCGAAATTGAAAGTGCCATAAAATATGCCTTGTGTAGATGAAAACATAACCAAGTTGAATGTCAATGATGATGACAAAGAAGACATTCCAGTAAACACCCGATCCTAGAACTTGAGACACCCTTGATACTAAATGGAGAGATTTTACTATCGAGAATGATCATATAAGATATACGTTAATATGTAAATATCGTAAAGATGAAAGAAACAAATGTTTTTGTTCAGATGCATCATGAATATTGTCTTGTGTACTTTAAGGATCTTGGTAAAGTTTTTTTTTTTTTGTCCTTTATATGTTGTTTAAAAAGAAACCACAACCAAGTAACATAGCACATGAGGGGATAAACAACTGAGGACATCTTGTTATAGTTTAATGCATGAAAGTAGTACGGATCATATTCATAAAATGTCTCTTTAGTTTGACTTGCGTGCAAGGCTAGAAATTAACAAAATTATTAAAAAAATTCAGAACAAAATCAGCAAAGAGACCAAACATAGGAGAATTGTATTCAAAAGGTTGGTTGCATTAGTGATCACTTCTTTTTTTTTTTTTTTTTTTTGGTAATCATGATTTTTTATTCTTATCAACACCACAAAAGATCTAAAAGTATATGGCTTTAAAAAATATAAAGGACAGTTTGTAATTTAATTTAAATTTGTTGATAGTTATTTATGCTCTCATTCAACTTTAAGTATTTGAATTTAGCGATGGAGAATTTACTTAATAACATTTTACAAAAAATTTCTTATGGGGCGTCAATTGATTTACGCACAAGGCCTCAAAAATGTTAGGGTCGGTCCCGAGAGTTATCCATCAGAAATAAAACTCGACTCTTATCCAATATTTTATTTCCAAATTGAATATAGTATTGTGCTTTACAAAGATATACGTTTTATAAAAGTTATAATCCCAAAATATAAATAAACATTTGAAAGACATCAAAGATGTTTAGAACAAGTGATATCCAATCAATCATCAACACGCCCGTAAACAAGTTGGGGCTACCCCATTTGGCTAACAAGGAGTGTTACTAACAAGGAGGTCCAGAGTTCAAACCCTGACACTAACATAACAAGGAGTAATTTAGGAGTAGGATAGATTTGTCGTTCATCAATTCATTAGTAATATATATTTTTTAGTTATCAACCTTGTTCTTTTATAAAAAGGTTGCATCCAACTAGAGAATCTAGAGAAGAATCGAAATTGAAAGTGCCATAAAATATGCCTTGTGTAGATGAAAACATAACCAAGTTGAATGTCAATGATGATGACAAAGAAGACATTCCAGTAAACACCCGATCCTAGAACTTGAGACACCCTTGATACTAAATGGAGAGATTTTACTATCGAGAATGATCATATAAGATATACGTTAATATGTAAATATCGTAAAGATGAAAGAAACAAATGTTTTTGTTCAGATGCATCATGAATATTGTCTTGTGTACTTTAAGGATCTTGGTAAAGTTTTTTTTTTTTTGTCCTTTATATGTTGTTTAAAAAGAAACCACAACCAAGTAACATAGCACATGAGGGGATAAACAACTGAGGACATCTTGTTATAGTTTAATGCATGAAAGTAGTACGGATCATATTCATAAAATGTCTCTTTAGTTTGACTTGCGTGCAAGGCTAGAAATTAACAAAATTATTAAAAAAATTCAGAACAAAATCAGCAAAGAGACCAAACATAGGAGAATTGTATTCAAAAGGTTGGTTGCATTAGTGATCACTTCTTTTTTTTTTTTTTTTTTTGGTAATCATGATTTTTTATTCTTATCAACACCACAAAAGATCTAAAAGTATATGGCTTTAAAAAATATAAAGGACAGTTTGTAATTTAATTTAAATTTGTTGATAGTTATTTATGCTCTCATTCAACTTTAAGTATTTGAATTTAGCGATGGAGAATTTACTTAATAACATTTTACAAAAAATTTCTTATGGGGCGTCAATTGATTTACGCACAAGGCCTCAAAAATGTTAGGGTCGGTCCCGAGAGTTATCCATCAGAAATAAAACTCGACTCTTATCCAATATTTTATTTCCAAATTGAATATAGTATTGTGCTTTACAAAGATATACGTTTTATAAAAGTTATAATCCCAAAATATAAATAAACATTTGAAAGACATCAAAGATGTTTAGAACAAGTGATATCCAATCAATCATCAACACGCCCGTAAACAAGTTGGGGCTACCCCATTTGGCTAACAAGGAGTGTTACTAACAAGGAGGTCCAGAGTTCAAACCCTGACACTAACATAACAAGGAGTAATTTAGGAGTAGGATAGATTTGTCGTTCATCAACACGCCCGTAAAGAATAATATATACTAAATCCAAACTAAATGCTAAAAAAACCTATAAGTGTCTCCAATCACTCAAGCCAAAAACCCGCCCACCCGTTTGCTTGAAAGTTCTTGAATTCCTAAAAATCAGGAATACAAGATAGGTACAACTGCGATCAAAATTATGTAGGAAAAGAAGCTAAAATTCAAATTAAAAAGCAAACTAAATGCTCAAATTTTAAGTGAAAACCATTAATGCACCTTGTATGATTTCATAGTTTCTAGAGTATCAAGGGTTACATTTGCAAGCAAAGGTGACAAAGCATTGTAAAAATAGCCATTCCATACAATCGCTGGTTAAATCATATCATGGGTCTTGTATAGAATTAAAACCTTTGGATTTTGATGAAACTAGATAAAATTATATGCATAATCATCGTATTTCCTACTACTATGTGCAACCTTTCACAAGAAACGATGATGACAATATGAACATGTAAGCATCATCGAAATATTAATTAAATATCAACTAAAAGAACATAATCAAGAGAAACTACTGTAAAGTTAATTTTAGCAAGTTAAAGTGATTCCCAAAACTAAAACGACGAGATTTCATCGCTCAAATCTGGAAGACCGTATTATGTTAGAAGTCATAATCTAGAATGTGTGGTGTCAGGAGGTGTTTTCGACCTTTTTCTAATAGTTTCTAAATGGTTTTATTTGTTTCTCAAACATGACTCTCTATCGATCCTTCTTTCACCTTTTCAAGTTCCTCAATTGTGGTTAGGAGTTTAGGATATAAATATTATAAATTTGGTGGTAAGAAAATAAATGATTTTGTCAAGTGCTTTAGTAATACTAATGAATATATGCACTGCCTTGCAAATGATTTTAGTGAAGTGCACACACATAAATGGTGGATAAAAAAATACATATTACAGAAATTAAGAAAAATCAAATTTATATAATGATTCTACTTGCATAATAGATAGCAAGCCTAACAAGGAAAACGTAAAAAGCATGTATTACATTAAAAATATATTAGCTCTTGCATTGCATTGTTTGTTAATCATGGCATTCCAAGACAAATCAGATGCATATTTCCTTTCACATAAACTAGTAACATTTATTTCAAAATCAAACTCTAAGTAAGGCAGAAGAAACTTTGGCAATGACACCAAAAATCCAAGTGATATTGAGCTCGAATTAATGATCCATCTAACACTTTTTGCAAGTAACCTAGCACATACAATTCTTGTATATTGAGAGGAAGTTGTGTACCTTTTTTATGGAAGGATCGAGCCACCCATACCAATGCACTTTACACTATGTAGCGGATTTACGAAAGTGTAACGAAGAGATACAAGCCTAATGGCTATTACTCTACTTCATAACAGAAGCCTTGATGATCTCATTCGTTATGTTCTTCCAACCACCTCCCTTTATCGTAATCCTCATATTCATCCTCTTTCTGATTCAACTAAAAACTTTTGAAAAATCCTAATTGTCGATGTCGATATCGATGACAAACTCTTTCTCTCTATCTCTCTCTCACTCTCACGATTGAACCGTTCCTTTGGTTGCACTTAACGTTATGTTCCATGGAAAGAAAAGAACAATAAGGAGAGAAAAGTAAGGGACGTGAAAAGAAAGATAAATTGTTTATTGGTGTTCATGAATTCGAAAGAAATTAAATAAAAGTTAGGTCAAATTGTAAAATTTGGAGTCCTCTAATGATAGAGAACACAACATACATGAGAGACGTGCAAGAAAATTAAGATTATGGAAGTTATGTTATCTAATTTATATTAGGTTAAATAATAAAATCAGTAAATGATAGCATTATATTTACTTTCTCTCGAAATCCTCCTATTTTGAGAGGAAAATTAGAAGAGAAAGTTATCAAAGATCTTCGTTCTCTTCCTTCCACTTCTTTCCATTAAAAAAACTAGAAAGCCTACTTTTGCATTTTTTTTCTTACTTTCTTTCAATTCTCTCCTTAAAAACAACTTTGTAACACAACTTAAACACGTAGACTAGTCTCAGCCGCTCAAAAAATCAAATTCAAGCCTCTACTTTGCATCTGTGTTATATCATGAACAACACTAGACCAAGGACAATCAAGTATATCCCTACTTGTATTTTGGTCAAAATGACCATCTTCAACATAAAGAACTTTAATGACCAAACCCACAAATCATTTTCATCTTTAATAAAACACCACTTCCACAAGCATCCTCCCAAAACATAGGGCATCTACAACCCACCTCTAAAAATAGAGTTACTCTATTGTTTACTCTATTTTACTCTAACACAACTCTATAACCAACACTATATTTGAGTATTTGAATAATATTACTTCAAATATAGAGTAATACTATTCATTTACACAAAATATATAGTTAATGTTTCACGTGTCATTTTTAGTCCTTTAGTTTTTATTTTTATACATTTTTAGTTTATTTAAATATAATAACAAATATTTACAATCATATTTATCTATTAATTAATTTGCGTATTTTTGGTTGTGTTGTGTAACGTTTTTTGGTAACGCGGGTTTATGTGGATCCGTTCATTGGATCCGTTTTCTTCCACCGCTATTTCTTCGGATCTTTATATTCTTCACCCACGTATCACTTTTCTTTGGACACTGCAATCGGCTACCACCATCTCCATCGCCTCATCGCTCTCACTAACCCTACATCGCACGATGTCGCCCCTTCTCCGACATCGTTTTTGTTGCATCGTCGAAGAATCAAAGGCAAGAATTATCACTTCATACGATTTTATCTATAAGATCTTCATTAATTTCTATCTGGTGTTCAGTGCTACAGATTGGGGATACGTAGCTAAGCAATTTGTCAAAAGGCTTCTAGATAAAGTTGTCGTTCACTGTGAGTAAATCTCCATTCATTACATCTGATAAACGATTTCATCGTCTTTCTTTCTATATATTCGAAAACATATCTTCTTATTGTTCATTAGTATATATACGTTGAACAGGTAGTGAATGAAATTCATCGATTTTGACTTTCGATGGGGTTGACCGGATGGGTGAAAGGTTAGCAGAAGAGGTAATTCCTAATTTTACTTATCGTCTTTCCTTACATCGTAATCATCTTTAAAAAAAAGATCAAAATTTTATCAAGAATTTTCTTACGTTACAGGTGGTGGCAGTAACTAAACGGTGGCCTGAAGTGTCAAAGATCTCATTTGTAGCATATTCATTGGGTGGATTAGTTGCAAGATATGCAATTGGGAAATTATATGAAAATGAAAATTTTCCTGTAAATGGTAGAATTGTCGGTTTGTAACCGGTTAATTTTATAACAGTTGCCACTCCACATCTTCGTTCTATTTTTATCAGGATTTTTCTTACGTTACAGGTGGTGGCAGTAACTAAACGGTGGCCTGAAGTGTCAAAGATCTCATTTGTAGCACATTCATTTGGTGGATTAGTTGCAAGATATGCAATTGGGAAATTATATGAAAATGAAAATTTTCATGTAAATGGTAGAATTGTCGGTTTGCAACTGGTTACTTTTATAACGGTTGCGACTCCACATCCTGGTTCTAGAGGACACAGACAAGTAATTAGGATACAAAGTTACAAAGTTTTAATTTTTATTTATGTGTTTATTTTTTATACAGCTTCCATTGTGGTGTTCCGTTTCTTGAAAGAAGTGCATCACAAACTGCACATTGGATAGCAGGGAGATCAGGGAAGCATCTTTTTTTGACTAATAATGATGATGGAGAACTTCCACTTCTTCTTCAAATGGTTAATGACACTAAAGACATTAAGTTCATGTTAGTATGTTTGCTTCATTTTTGTTTAATTAAGTATTTTCATTTTTGTGATGATTTTAATGTGTTTATGTTTTTGTGTAGATCTGCTTTAGGATATTTTAAGCGACATGTTGCGTATGCTAATGCGAATAATGACCGTATCCTTTTTAATTTTGTTATTAAATATTCTTTCTTTCAATTAGAATGAAAAAATGAATAAAAAAAGGTGTTTGTTTTGGGTTAATGGAATGGACCATTCCTTAAGGAAACCTGATTCCTTCCATTCTTTTAATATTTAAGGTTTTTTTTTTCTTTTCTTATTGCATACTAGAATGGATAAATTTTGTGATATTACCAGCTTTTATTTATAAAGTCCTAATGACATAGATATTTTTTGAAGATTTTTCAGAATTTTAAAAACTGTAATTTTATTTTCTAGACATAACTGGAAAACGTTTTTTTGTTATAATCTTATTTGGTTTTTAACAGCTTTTATTATGCTTAACTTTTTTGTTTTGTAATTAATGAATTTTATGATTATAACTACATAATATATAGAATAGTGCTAAACTATACTTTGTACTTACATATAATATAAAAAATTCATAGATAATAATTTCATGATTTTAATTAAATCATAATTTTATTTTCCAAAAAAACCAGATCATTTACTTTATTACGATCTTATTTGGGTTAAGTGAGAGATCTCATTATAATCGAGGTGATGTTTCTTCCATAAACTTATCATTTTATTGGTAATATATGTAAAGAAGTGAATGATTTTAGTCATTTAGTAATTACAGACAGAAATACAAATAGAAAGACAGAGGATACTGCTTTTAGATACAACCAAAACACCTGTTGAAATAATAAGAGCAGGAGGATGTTATGATTTGATTGTTGAACATGATGTCAAAGAGCTTGGTGCACACACGTAAGTTATATATATTTTGATCAGTTTTTAAATATTTTCTGCTTTTATTCTACAGAAATAGTTGAGTGGTTAAATCCAAAGAATGATGAAAGTCAAGGGCTTTTCTGTAATTCTAATCTCACCTTCTGTGCTTTCACAAATTTCAGCTTGGTCTGTACTGCTCAATATAGTGATGGTGATGCTGACCGCAAATATCTCCTTCAATATTTCAAGTTTATAGTTTCAAATCCACTTTCTGTCAGAACAAAGGTATTATAATTTATAGCATCATACTTTTGTTTCTTTCTATTACAAACATTATGCTTTCAAATTTTAACCAATTATATCATCGTAACTTAAATTTTTTTCTTCTTGAGTTTTTGTCAGATTTTTCAATAAAACCTTAAAAGGTAACTAAAATATTTCGTGCGTATATTTTTTTAGTTCTTTATAGCATCATAGTTTCTTTGATTCATGTTTTTTCAAGATGTTTTCACGAAATGCGCAAATAATAAGTTGATTCATCATTCAGTATTTTGGTTTACTTATTTTCTGCTCATTTCAGATTGTGATTATCGCAAAATCCTGTGTATGTATCAAAATCTCCATAGTATCCGGATCTCTCTTGAGTTTCCTCGACAAAATGCTCAAAGATATAAGAAAAGGAATTGAGTTAATATTGGGTTTTTTCGTTTAGCTATCTTATGCTCATATCAGATTGTGACTCATCTTAAATCCTGTGTTTTTCTCAAAATTTCCATTAAAACTCTAGAAGGAAAAAAGTCCCTTCATTAGTTATACGTTTTGTCTCATATGTGCTTTTCAACATCTGGGCCTCTATAATTCATGTTTCTTTTAAAGAAAATATAATCAAATAGTCTAAAACTAAGTTGACTTTTTACTGGGCATTTTGTTTCTGTGATCTTCTGCTCATTTGAGATTATGATTCATCTTATATTAGTGTTTGTTAGATTCATTTAGACACGATTTTATCCTCAGAGATGAGTACTATGCAAACATGGCGGAAAGCCTACGGTTCTCTCAAAGATCAAACCAAAGTCGGATTAGTCGACGTCAACAGCGATATCAAGGTCTTTAACTCTTTCCCCCTTTTCCTTCTCTATCGTTCAAACGTGCTTCGTCTTTCTCTATCTATAAATAGGGTTTCATTTTGTTGACTGATTTAGGATGTGGATGTTGCCATCGTTAAAGCTACCAATCATGTCGGCCGCCCACCCAAAGGGAGACACATCAGAAGTGAGTGATTTCATCTTCTATGTTATCATTCCCAATTCGTTATCACTTGTATAATTCGCGGCGAAAGGTTTAATTTGTTGGGCCTTTTTTGTAGAATTGGCGTATACATTTGCTGTTCCTCCTCGAGCAGATGTGCAATACTGTTTACATGCCATAGCAAGGAGATTGGCCAAAACCCGTAATTGGACGGTACTACTGATTTTATTTTCATTTAAACATTTTCAACTCTAATTATAGATTCAAAAACGAAGGTTTACTGTTACTATGCTTAAATAATCCATTATGTTATTCTTCATTAGTGAATTTCCTCGATAAATCATATTGTATCATTCGAATTTCAGCTTACAAACTGATAAAGATGCTATAGTAAACAAATCATTGGAAGTACATTGGTATTTTCTAACAATTTTGTTTATAAACAGGTGGCAATAAAGACATTGATAGTAATCCATAGGACTTTAAGGGAAGGTGATCCGACTTTCCGTGAAGAACTTGTGAATTTTCCACAAAGAGGGCGTGTTCTTCAATTAGGTAATTTCAAAGATGATTCAAACCCAACTGGTAATTTTTAGTTTTTTTTTCTAAAATTGTGATTAAATACTTTATTGTTTTTTTTACAATTTTTAATATATATTTACAGGTTGGGATTGTTCTGCTTGGGTGCGTACATATGGACTTCTTTTGGAAGAAAGGCTTGAATGTTTTAGAGTTTTGAAATATGATATTGAAGCTGAAAAATATGAATACCTGTTCAAGGTCAAGATAATAAGGTTTGACTTTTAATTTTGTTGTTGTTTATAGCAAGTCAAGTATGAATAATTTCAGTAAATGATAATCATATACTTGATTAAGTAATTTAGAATGTATAGATAAAGACTTCAAATAAAATGATCAATAGTACCTTATTTCAAGAAGTTTCATTTTCGTCCCATTCAAAATGAAGTTAATTGCTTTTTCAGGCATTTCCATTTGGCCCTTTTAAAGTAACGTTCAATCAGAATGCTCAAAATATGGAAAAGCTAAGCCATATCTATGTTGAGAAGTAAGATTCTGCTTAATGCTATATGCAAGAATTAGCAATTTAGTTTAATTTTTTTGTGTATTTTAGCATCCTACTTTCGTTTAATCGTCCCCCCTTGGAGACCATTTCCTTCTGTTACAACATTGTACTTTCACTTTTTCTCTATTTAAGCCATTATTATACTTTGAAAACTCTACCCAGTTATAGCATTGCACATTTTCAAGGGTTAAGCTAATTATTAAAGGTTAAACACAAGAGAAATGGTAATTTTCTAGGGTTTCCTCCGTGCTCCGCACGGGTTACCATTATTATACTCGCACTTCTCCTCAGACAGTTATAGCATATGGTACCGTTGTCTAAGTTACCCTTCACCTTGACTTCTTTAAACATAGGAGAAGGAAAACCCTAGAAAATTACCATTCAACCTAATTAGTCGATAGAGGAAAACGACAACCCAGGTATTTAAACCGATCGGTCCCAAATATTTTCTCTTTAAAGAGTCACTTACATTTATACGAGAAACAAACGGACCCGTGCGGAGCACGGGGTCCCACTCGTTATATATTAAATGATATTAATTAATTATAATTATCAAAATTGAATATTTATATATCGAATTCATATAAAAATTTGTGTATATTTAAAGAACTTATCTTCTTCATGAAAATATCCAACCAATCGTCCAACATTTTTGTTTTTGGAAAAAAGATGTATTACATGACATAATGACTACATGCATTATTTTATATAATATGATAATTGATGATGAAAGTGATTTTCACGTACCAATTGAAGTAGCGAGAGAAGTGTCGCCGATAGAGGTTGATATGACGATAGATAAAGATGGTTGATTCCAACAATTTATTGTTCGATATAAATATATTAAAAATAAAGAAGCTCACTTTAATCTTCGAAATGCGTTAGTCGACCATTTATGATAAATTTATTCAACCGCATAAATATGTTTTAACTTTTTCAAATGTATGTGTAATATTTCTATAAATGCATGTATAATATTTATTTAAGAGTGTATTATAAATATACGTTTATTATTTAATAAAGTTTGTATTAACAAAATCATAATTTATTCAAATTAATTATATACGAATAAATTATTTTGTTATTAAGGTTTTGATAACATATTTTAGAATATTATTACAATAAAAATATAGAGTAATTATATGTTAAAAGTTAATAAATAGAATGAGAGATTTTGACAATTTTTTTAAATGAAGAAAAAAAAATATGCTAGAAATATACATTTTAAAGTAAAAATAGAGGTGGTTGGAGATGATCCATTTTTTACACAATTTTTTACTTCAAATATAAAGTAAAAAATAGAGGTGGACTGGAGATGGTCTTGGTGCGTTTTAGAGTTATTATTGATCTCTAAAATAAAGTGAGTATAAATGAAAAAAGATGATCTTATTTATACATGGCTTTAAACAAAATACGAATAGACAGAGAAAATAATATACTTGAATGCAAGGAAATATAGAGACATCTTTAGAATAATCTGGTTGTTGGATGTTCATGGACCACGCTCCAAATTTTGGTTTGTAACATCACACATACTAGATAGAGACGTCTTTAGGGTTTTTCTTTCTTTTCGCAATTTTTAAGTAACTAATTAGTACATAAAGGTAGATTTTGATTCAACTAAAATCTATATGATCTTAAAAAAACCTAAGACAAAATTGATCTATGCTAAAAGCCAGAAAAACGGTTATAACTTGTCACTAATTGCAAATAACTATATTCTTCGTCATCCTTATCCGTGTTATGGATATTGTAAGTATAAATAAAGAACATACTCCAGTTTTCGAGACTTGTGAATTTTAAAACAACTCAAAATAAGATTTTGGTTCTTTTGCTTTCTTTCTTGTGCCCCAAAAATTAAAACTGTTAATAAATTATCCAGAAAAAATATTTGTCAAAGCGAAGCATAGTGTGAACATAGTTTTCAAGGAAAATGTCTACACGATTTTTAAATATCTAAACAATCTCGATTTGATCTACAACAAGTCAACAACCCTTCATCTCGAAACTCCCCAACAATTAACTCTCAATAAAACTTTACATCTACTGTTTTGGGTGTATTAGTCTGTATCCAAGATGTACAAGTGCTTCACTTGATTAAAGAGCATGGTTTGATTAGGATCACTTAAACATGTTAAGAATTTATTGGGTTCAAATTCTGAAATAATTCATAGCAAAACATATTCATCTCTTCTCAACAACACAATTTAGATACGAAAGCAGAAATTTTTTAGAAAAAGGGCATGCTAAAGCAGTATGCAAGTTTTATTGAATATCAGTATTCGTGTTAATTTAACAAGAAAAGTGAAACAAAGATGAATAATCATACAACATGCTTACAGACTATGAGGCTTCTTCTTTCTTTTACCCAAAAAATAATCAAAGAATCGTATCCTACAATATCCGACAAATTCTTTCATTGTGATCTTCTCCTCGAGTGCTGTGAAGCTGCATATCCTTCAAACAAATCCAACACAGCAGTCTCAAGATCTTCAACAGAGTACTTGATGTAATTCTCAGGGTGCCTCCCACTCTCTATATGATTCCTGTATCTCCCAAGAAACGACCGGTAAGCCGGAATCAGTGTTTCCAATATCGAAATCCGTAGCTCCTCACGAAGCTGTTCATCGGGAATTAGCCATAACGATTGTGTCCTGTGAACTTCATCGAATATGGCGTTGAACGATTTGAATCGTTCTCTCAAAGAGCTCTTTGAAACCCCAGCAGTTGAGAAAGTTTTAGTAGAGTGTAATCCTTCGTCTCGCAAACAACGCAGTACCCCTACCCAGGTTGCTCGTTGGTGGTTTGTGGCGGCCTGTCTGAAGATCCTGGTAAGAGTTCTCAAGTAATTATCTCCGATCATCTCCCTTAACTCCGATGAGCCTTTGATCTTTTGAACGATGTAGTGGACGTTGTTCATGATGAATAAATGAGCTAAGGAATTGTCTTTGTAGTGTTTGGATTTACCTTCCAGATTGAATTGCAATATCGCAATTATCCAGATTAAGTGGAGGGCTAATGGTGGTTGCCCTTCGTGATCGGTGAAATCCATGTCCGGAGTAGTGGAATCATCTGAGTATCGAGATCCGGTTGTAGGTTTGGAGACGATTAATTCTCCTAGGGTTAGCTTGTAATCTGAAATCAAGCTTATGTAATTCATTACATACCTCGTTAAAGGATGAATAGTCCCTCCGGGCACAGGGACACGGGAAGGTTCTCGAAGGACTGCACCTTCAAACTCCGATAGCATCCCTCTAGCAGCCTCCGCTAATCTTGAGAGTATCTCCGTCGCCTGTGTTCTGATTGATTCGGCTGGTTTGGAATCAAAAACGTCGTCAATGTCAGGCAACAAATCCAATAAGGAATCGTGTAAATCCAAGATCTTGAACAGCTTCTCCGGCGACCTACGGCTGATACTAATGGCTTCCACGAAATTAAAGAGCTGAATCGCCGGACCTTTAACTGTTTCCATGAAACAGGCATCATCCGCAGCTGTTCCGAGATCCTCGAAGATTTGCTTGCAGAGTTTCTTCTCGCTTGCGAACAAAACTCTAATGCATACTTTGGCAGCTCGTATCCACCTTCCGATTTTGGTGTTCAACGCCTCCCATTCCAGCCTCTGGATATCGCCGATGCTCAGTTTCTCAACACCGAGCTTCTTGAAGCTCCCGTCCACCACAGACTTCCGTACGCTTCCATACACCTGAACGCATTCTCTAGAGTAACCGGCAGTGAACATACGCTCTGCGATGCATCGGAGATCAGCAACACTTTCCGACGGTATGAGATCTTGCTCGCGAATGCTGGTCATAGATCTGCAGCTGGAAAATGTCGCACTGCGTTCGGTACGTTCGGGAAAGGAAGAAGAACCGTCTCTAGAAACAGCGTCGTCTTCCCCTCTGTTGGTGCAATCATCGTTTTCAGGTGACTCACTACGGGAGCTGTTGGTTCTGGTAGTCAAGCGAGTTGACGAGATCGAGTCAGTGACAGACTCGGTCTCGATCGGAGTAGAGTTAGTGATGAGTATATTACGAAACTCATCCTCGAGACGAGCCATGGCGATCTGGATTGCATTGTTGACGTTCGTTGACTGGTCATCATCCGACAGTGTAGTTGAGTCCATGGATCGTTGTATTTGATCGACGGCCTGCAAGTAACGGTTAATCTCTTGGCGATCGCCGTCAAAAATCATACGGACCCGGGCGTCTTCCGAAGCCGTTGCATCCCACCGGAGGATAATCTGTTCGGCGGCGCCGTCGTTCCCCAGTGGTTCCATGACAGTAATCAAAAAAAGAAAATACTTTTTTTGCTTCAAAAAGTTGGGCAAAATGAAAATCTAAAAGGAGGTTGGATCTTTGTATCGACAAAATGTATTATTTGTTATGAGTTTTTGTAATTCATTAAGGACGGTGAGATTGGGGGAAGAAGATAACTTCAATCCAAGAGACTTAAAAAATAATCAAAATACAAACGAGTCTGCTGGAATAATTAATTCCAAGGGAATTCGTTAAGGTTTTAAAATTATTTTATCAAATACTTTTATCTTAGAATACGATTATCAACATACTATTACTTTACTACTAATCATGAATGACAATATATATAACATGATTATGCATTTACTTATACTACTAATTAAAGTGTTGCCTTTTTGGAATAATTCTAAAAAATATCTTTTTGACAATGAACTTTTTAGGATTCCTTAAAAAAACGGTGTTGGCCCATTTGCAACTTGCAAGATTGATGAATCATCTACTTTTAGATAGCATTGAACATTTAGAGTTCCTTATTTATAAGATTACTTTTATATACATACTTTATATACTTCTAACAAACGGTTATGGCCCATTTACTATATATGCGAGATTACATGTAATTATAGAGGTGCACAAAAGACGGTTAAAAACCGGTTTCGGTTATTTAAAAACCGGTTTTTTAAAAACCGGTTTCGGTTATAACCGGTCCGGTTTTGACCGGTTTTTTTTAAACGAAATTGAGTTTCAAACCGGTTTTTTTCGGTTTTTAAACTGGTTCGGTTCGGTTAACCGGAAGAAAACCCGGTTTTTTTCGGTTTTTAAACCGGTTCGGTTTCAGATAAAAACCGGTTCGGTTATTAAAAAACCGGTTCGGTTATTATTTTCGGTTATTTAAAAAACCGATTTTTTTGTGCACCTCTACATGTAAAGTATACAAGGTATGTCAAGATCATGGTTCTTCTTCCACGTCACCATCACAGAAGAGGGGATGGTGTTTTTGTAGACATGCCGCGAAGAATACACAGAAAAAAGGTGTTGTTGAATGTGGGCGAGGTCATGCCTTGCTATATTGTGGCTCCATCTCAACACCATGTTGAATACATACTAATGTGCATGTCGGATGCATTGGAGAATGAGTTAAGAAGTTATTTGAGAGAGCCTCAAACGAAGTATAAAAAAGATTTTGATATCCTCGGTTGGTGGAAACTAAATGACGCATTAAGGTTGCATATAGTTGTTTGGATGACGAAAGGTAATGACTACTTTTTGGTAGACTTTCATGTTTCTTTAAATATTAATGTCGTTATATCATAAAATAACCTTTTTGATAACATAGATATTGGGGATACAAATCTCAACTGTGGCATCCGAGTCCACGTTTAGCACTGGTCTTAGAGTTTTAACTGACTATCGAGCTAACTTGTCGACGTTGATAGTTGAAACTTTATTGTGTACCCAAGATTGAGTTAGAAATACTATGATTCACGTAATAGACAACGTCGACGACATATTGAATGATGATGATGTGGCTTTTGGTATTTTTATTTTCAATTATTGTTTTATTTTGATACGATTTTTATATCTTATCAAATAATAACAATGTTTTCGTTTTGTTATTTATATACAGATTGAGAAAGCTATGAACAAAATAGATGACAACGCTATGGGGCAGAGGCCAACGACAAATTAGATAATTTTTTTGGATGAATTATTATTAAACTTTTTGGATCGGTTGGTATTAAACAATTTGGATTAGATAATTAGTTTGTTGATTAAGTTTTTGTTGGATTTTTACAACTAATTTTTTGCAATGTGAAGTCATTAATATTTCCGGAATAGAACATGTTTTTATCGTTACAGGTGGATGTGAGAAATATCAACGTACTTCAGTTTAGTTGTTCATTATAATATCGTACTTTAAAACCCGGTTCCTTTGTTAAAAAATCGGAAAACCGGCACTGATTCACCAATTCCGGTCCGGTTCTCAGTTATTTTACAAGTATGGAAAGCACGTTTCCCTAATCAACCACCCGTAAGTATTTTTACAAGTATGGAAAGCACGTTTCCCTTGAAAATCACACTATAAGTCACTTTACATTTGGGTCGGGTCGGACCTTCCCCATAAGGCCTATCGGAGTGGGGTGCGACGAGCTGCGAGCTCGCAGGGAACAATGCCTCCTTGCAACGAGCCCGCAATGTTGAACACGTGTGAGCTGTGGACGTTGCACGACGAGAGAGAGACGGACGAGCCACTAGCCGTTATTTAAAAAAATCATTTAAAGGAATACATTCACACACACACACACACACACACACACACATATATATATATATATATATATATATATATATATATATATATATATATATATATATATATATATATATATATATATATATATATATATATATATATATATATATATATATATATATATATATATATATATATCAAGGCTGTAAAAATCGTTTGATGGTAGCTTGTCGGTCGAGTGAGGTTAATGGATTAATTTGATTAATCGAGGATTAGTCGGGGATTAATCGGAGACCCTAAAGTATAAAGGAATTTATTTAAAAATATATAAATATAACAAAATAGCAAAGTTTGATTCATTTTATTTCGAGATACACATCAAAGATTATACATTTGTTTATTTTTATTCTTTAATATTGGTTTTTAAATTTTTCTTGAGTTATTAAAAAGTGTTTGTGTTGTCGTTTAAAAATAGAAAAATAAATAATAAATTAAAAAATTAAAAAAATGACCGCCAAAACCGATTAATTGGCCGCCAAGTTTCATATTTGACCGATTTTTGCAGCAAACCGTCAAGTTGACCGATTAGGCCTAATCGTAATCGGTTGAAAACCGCCAATCGACTAACCGCCTATTAATCGGCCGCCAAGGCCAATTTCTGCAACACTGATATATATATATATATATATATATATATATATATATATATATATATATTCAGTTATTTACCACACCATTTTAAACTACACCATAAAAATATACAACACAAATGGATTCTATCTTCGATATGTTATTCGATTCGTCATCCTCATCCAAAGACAGTGATTGGTTGATAGAATCGGCTATGCAAGTCGCGACATTGGTCCGCGAAACTGCCGATATAATAGTCGATACTGCACAAAGTTCCAAAAGTGCACGTAGGTTCACGAGAAGGGCTAAAATAAACAGAGATTGTGAAGCTGCACACGATCTCCTTTTACGCGATTATTTGACGGAACACTCGTTGTATTCGGCGTACCAGGTTCGACGACGGTTTCGGATGAGCAAGCTACTTTTCTTACGTATAATTCGTGATTTGAATGAAGTTAACCCAGTTTTTCAATTGAAATATGATGCAAGGGTAAAAGGGGTTTCACGTTGGAACAAAAATGTTCCGCTGCGATACGTCAAATTGCAACCGGCACGACATTTGATTTATGATATGAGTATTTCAATATGTCGGAGCGGATCGTTCAGGAAAGCATTGACGAGTTTGTGAACACTATTATCCATGTTTACGACAAACGTTATTTGCGTAAACCAACGTTCAATGACATTCGAATGTTGTACGCCGCATACGAAAGCAAACATGGTTTTCACGGAATGCTTGGAAACGTTTACTGTATGCATTGGGAGTGGACTGCTTGTCCTAATACATGACGCAACCAATTTATATGAGGCGATCATCGACACCCTTCCATAATCCTCGAGGCAGTGGCATCCCATAATTTATGGATTTGACATGTGTTTTATGGTGTTGCGGGTGCAAACAACGACCTGAACGTTCTCGACCAATCGCCTATATTTAATAACATTTATAAAGGCGTTACCCCTTTTTGTCCATTTCAGGTCAACGGAGCGCACTACAAACACGGGTATTATCTACCCAATGGAATATATCGGGATTATTCCGTGTTTGTGAAGTCATTTACATGTCCAATAAATCTAAAGTGACAAATGTTCAAGGTCACACAAGAAGCGGCTAGGAAGGATGTGGAGCGAGCATTTGTTGTTCTTCGGCAACACTTTCACACTATCAAATACCCGACGCGAGCTTGGGATCCGAGGAGAATACGAGACGTTATGTACGCATGCAACATATTATATAATATTATTTTGGAGGATGTGGGGAGAGCGATATGTATGTCTGATCCGAACGAAGTTATACCAACTTACGAGCCGATACCAATTGGTTCGTCAGAATATACAGAAGAAAGAAAAAAAGTGCAAAGCAAAGAAACGCATAACAACTTTCGTGCGGATTCGGTCGAGAACACATACACACACAATCGGGTGAGGACTTTTCTTAAAGTAAGGACTCGTGATGACACCTTAAAAAAATTGAAAAAAATAAAAAAATATAAATAATAAAATGGATCATAATACTATATTGGAGGGAAAAAAATTCGAAAAAAAAACTTTTGGATCATTGTTTCTTTTTATAATGAAACAATGATCCACAAAATAAATTTTTTTGTGGATCATTATTGTTTCTCAATGATCCAAAATTTTTTGGATCATGATATAGTACTATTCTCGATTTTATAATTTGTATTTTTTTTATATTTTTTTCAATTTTTTTAATGTGTCCTTACGAGTCCTCACCGAAAAAAGAGTCATCACCGAAACGGGACCCTATATATATATATATATATATATATATATATATATATATATATATATATATATATATATATATATATATATGGATTACATATATATATATATATATATATATATATATATATATATATATATATATATATATATATATATATATATATATATATATATATATATATATATATATATATATACAGTTTATCGGACGTCGGTGCTCGATGAGAGGAAGAAGAATGAGAGTGATGCTAGTAGTTTTTATTATTATTATAGTTTTAATGTTTTTTAATAGTTTTTAGGTTTTAGTTTTAATTTATCTATTTTAATGAAATATTTTTTTTTGAAATTATTCGTTTTATTTTATTTTAAATTTAGTTTTTAAATTTAAAACTGAGATGTAATTAGAGGTGATCATTTCCAATGATGAGAGGAGCAGTGAGTAGTGCTGACTAGATGCTGAGGTGACAGACAAAAAATGAGACTTGACGAGAGTCCACTCCTGAGGGCCTAATGGTCTTTATAATCATAGTCTCATCCTATCCCTCACTCGTTAGTGTAACAAAGTTACGAAGATAGAAAAGATAACGTTGATTTCAAATTTACACAATACAATCACATGGATTACACTGTTACGAAGATAGAAAAACAAGTCCTACCCGCACCTCGACTAGCAAGCTTACCAACATCATGACCATTGACTTACCCGAATATATGTTCTTTAACATGAACCACACTTAAGTTTAAGATATCTTTGATCATAAGAGCAACCGCCCCTTTCATATTTTCTTTTCCATAAATTTAACCATCAAAAAGCTCACAAGTTGACCCTCAATAAGCTTACAAATTATGTTTTTACAAGAATCAAAGTTTAGTTAAGGATATTTGTACCATAAGATCACGTATTTATGAGCCGGGTGACTTCTTTTCACATTTTATATTCAAAACGTACTCTTTGTTATGTTAAAGTTTAATGATATATTTTGTGGTCCCAGTGGATGTAAAGGTGGGTTATTGGGAGTAACGAAGAGTGTTGTGTATTAGTTGTCAAATTTAATTAGTGTGCAGGTGCAGGTTTAGATTCTGCTACTCCTCTTCCATGAATGGACAGTATCTCTCTGAATCCGCTGTGCACGTGTGATTTACAGCTGCAATTTGCAATCCTTTTTTCATAATTAATATAATATATATAATCAAATAATCAATCATTCCCCACCGTTCTTCTATCATTACTATTAGACCATTGGGAGTACCCATCACTTTGCATAAAAGTGATGGATGCCACCTCAACGTCACGTCAGATTTTACATTTATCACATTCTATCACACTCCATCACATTACCCCCTTTTACCCATCACATTTTCATCACACCACATCATTTTTTTTTAATTTAAAAAAATTCAAAAATAAATAAAAACCTAATTTTTAATTTAAATAACATTAGATTAAACATAAAAATTACATTAATTTAAAAAACATTACATTGAAATTTAAAAATGAAAAAAATAACATAGAAATTAAAAAAAAACATTACATGGAAATTAAAAAAAAACTACTCGATATCATCCGATTTGTTTTGATAAACATGCTCGGCTAAATCTTCACGGAGATATTGGCAAGTTTCGGAATTTTGAACATCGAGTACTTGTTGTAAGTATTCGGGCGTTCCGGGAATGAATTTCATTTCCGTGTTAACCGCATCGGCCTCGTCGTATGTGCAAATCGCTCTACCTTTATATTCAACAATCATATTATGCATAATGATGCACGCATACATAATTGTCTTCATCCTACCGTCGTCATGGATTTGTGAGGCATGTTTGATCACATGCCATTTTTGTTTGAGTACCCCAAATGCCCTTTCTATGTCCTTCCTAGCCGATTCTTGTCTTCGTGTAAACAATTTTGCTTTTTCACTTCGAGGTACCGCATACGCCTTCACAAATGTCGCGTAATCTGGATAAATCCCATCACAAAGATAGTAGCCGTGTTTGTATTGATGGCCGTTCACTGTGAATGACATACTAGGAGCTCGCCCGGTCCAAATATAATTGAAAATTGGAGATTGATTAAGAACATTTCGGTCATTGTTGGACCCGGCTATCCCAAAGTACGCATGCCAAATCCACAAATCGAATGATGCAACGGCTTCCAATATCATAGTTGGCTCACCTACGTCACCTCGGGTAAATTGTCCTTTCCACGCAGTTGGACATTTTTCCCATGCCCAATGGGTACAATCAAGGCTACCAAGCATACCAGGTAAACCATGTCTCGCTTCATGTGCCGCATATAACTTCTCGATATCACGAGCTGTAGGTTTACGCAAATATTCTTTGCCAAACACGTCAATAACACATGCACAAAACCAATCCACAGTGTCCCTTACGGTCCTCTCAGCCAATTTTAGATACTCGTCACTAGCATCAGCCGTTATGCCTAATGCTAAATACCTAAGTGCAGCCGAACATTTTTGTATACAACTAAAACCCATTCTACCTCTACTATCGGGTTTTTGCTTAAAATAATCATATCGCGCCTCTAAAGCGTTGCTAATACGTAAAAATAACTCTCTAGGTAAACGAAAACGACGTCTAAAATGTTTGTCACCATACATAGGAGGATCGGCAAAATAGTCACGTACCAAACGATTGTGTGCAGCTTGCCGATCTCGGTTGATAGAGGTTCTGGTGTGTCTAACGTTTGAAGACCCTTCGGCGGCACCGTGCGCAACAACATTAAAAAACGTGTTGATAAATTCGCCGTCGTCCGAATCGAATTCTTCAAAAAATTCCATTTTGTGTGTATATATGTATATATGATAATTGTGTGAGTTTAAGGATGAGAGGTGTATGTATATATAGGTGAAAATTTGGTTTAATTTTTTTTTTTTTTGAAAATGTAGCCGTTCAACGGCTTTGAAAAAGAATAAATTTTTTTTTTAAATCTCGTGATACACCGTGAACCCCTTCACTCCTGATCACGATCACGGCCATCACGGCACACAGGGGCGGTGTGCACGCCGTGATGGCCTGCACATGTGGCATCACGGTTCCCCCTTCACGGGGTACTCCGATCAGCCTTAGAGAGTAAATTACAATTCTCTTCTTTGCAAATGATATCTTTTTATATTTTTCGTTTTAGTTATAAAAACTTTATATTGATAATCATTGTGTTTGGCAAATATTGTATTTTTCGTTCTTAAGGTTTCCAAAAATTTCACGCATGATCCCCGAAACTGTTATCGTTTATAAATTCCGTTAAATACTTGTTAAAAATACTTTTTTTGCCCTCGAGCTAAAACTTATTAAAGTTTATATTTCATACCATTTATGAAATTCCTTATGGAATGTGACAGCCATCGACACCGTCATATTTATCTTTGTCTTCCTTCTTGACAACTCCAAATGTCAGCACCCCAACACCACCCGTTGCTGCCAATCACAACCTCCGCCGCCTCATCTCCTCCGTCCACCTTCCACACCCTCGTCACAACTCATCATCCCACCCTCTCGATCTCTTCTATCACCTCTCCTACACCTTCTCGCCCTGTGAACCCATCCCATCATAAACCTCTCCCTCCCATTCTACTTTTCCTGCCACCACAAAATTGGTTATAAAATTAGAACCAAGCAAATCGTGGATCGTTACTGCTACTTCACCGCCGCCACTCATTTCTCTCGTTTCCCTTGTATTTTGTACGTGTGTTGTCGTCTTGTCGATGGAGCCCAAGGGTCATCGAAGGTCTGGTAGGGTATACGGTGGTGGTAGCAGCATACGGCGTGAGCAAAAACCGAACCGCAAAAAAAAAAAAAAAAAAAAAAACCGAAAAATCGCATTAACCGAAACCGAATAACCAAATCTGAAACCAAAAACCAAACGTGCGGTTTTTATTTTGCGAAAACCGAAAATTTTCGGTGCGGTGCGGTTTTTATTTTTATAAAACCGCAAAAAAACCGAACCTCACAGCTTGTAAGAACCGAACCGCAAACCGCAATATAAACCGCACCGTACCACGTATTTAATATTAAAATAATAATTAATTATATATAAATAACTATTATCTAATTATTTTATATTGAAAGTTAATAAAAATTGTGTAGCGGGATTACGAATATACGTTTACGAGTATTGTTCCAAAAAAATCTCCTTTTAGTCGTTACCACTTCTTTTAAAACCGTAAAAAACCGAAGAAACAAAACGCAAAAAACCACATCAATGACATGCGGTTAATAACCACAACCGCAACCGCAAAAAACCGAACCACAACCGTTAAAAACCGCACCGCAAAAGAAACCGAACCACAAAAGAAACCGCAACCGTTAAAAACCGCACCGCGCGATTATTTTGTTGGAAAAACCGTATTTGCGGTTTGCGTTGCGGTTATTGTCAAAAACCGCACCGAACCGCACCGTGCTTCTACCTAGCATACGATGGTGGTGGTATATAGCGACGTTGATGGAGGTATACCGATACGAGCCCTAAACACATCACCCCAACATGAAAGGTTATCAGGCCCAAACGATTGATCCGTAAGCCGCTAGGTTTGTGGATTAACAGGAAGAAAGAGGCCTACATGAGAATTAGGCTTAGTTAAATTAGTCTTTTCCCATATTTTGGTAGTTGTTGCAGGAGAATAGCTCACATGTTAGTGGTCCACGACCAGATTAGTTTCCTTATATATCTAAGTCATTTGTAGCTTATTTAAGGGGGTGTTTGATAGTGTTTATTTTACTCATAAGCAATTTTGGATAAAAGTGTTTATTAGTTTATAACTCTTTAAAAATCTGTTTTTAAAAAAGTGTTTGGATAAACTTATGTGGTGGAAAAAGTTAATAAGTTGATAATGAGGTTTTAAAAAATGTTTGATTTAGCTTTTATATATGTAAAATGACCAAAAAGGATATTTGTCATTTTAGTACCAAAAAGTCATATAGCTTTTAAGAAATCAGGATCTACGAACTTCTTAAAAATGACTTATTGAAGTGTTACGAAAGTTGTTTTAAAAATCACTTTTGATTATCCAAATACTGCTTTTGACATAAGGTTGTGCTATAAATATCCATCATTAAATTTTGTACCCTCCTTTGACACCCATCAAATCAAAATGAGTTTTATTTAAATTAGTTTTTTAATCTATAAACATCTCCTGATTTGACTAATTGATTTGTTTTACTTTTTTTTTTGTCTTTTGTTGTCTTTTATTATTATTATTATTATTATTATTATTATTATTATTATTATTATTATTATTATTATTATTATTATTACTGCTACTACTACTACTATTTAAAAAAGTTATACCTTAAATTTTTTAGAAACAAACAAATAATATATTATTTAGCAGGTGGAGTTTTTACGATAAAACGACGTGTCCGGTTAAAATGGAGGTCATATTCACCAACTAACCACATCATTTCTCAATGCTTTTCATAATAAATATATATAAGGTTTATTGTAGATGCATTACGTAATAAAGACTACATAAATTATAATAAACATGAAATATATAATTAATCGCATATTGCGTTATTACTGAATGAATTCTTATAACGATCTACTAATTTTTGTAACACCCCAAATTTTCACACAATTTTTTTTTTATTTTACAAACTTTGTTACAACATTTGAAAACAAACCATGTATTTACATTACAAACGGGGTATCACGAATTTGTTTCACAACCATGATTCAAACCTGTTTATTATACATTATTATACAACAGAAGCTACGGTCCCACCCGACCCTTTCAACGTCCTTCCTGTTTACCTGAGTACATAATGTCTCGTGAGTGATATGGGTTTAGACCCAAAAATATCTTTGTCAATAATTTCATTATTCATTAAACGTTCAAAATTCTTTTCCTGTGAGCGCACCCACAGGTATTCCTTATTTCTTATCAATGGTACATTCCTACGAGCGCACCCGTAGGTTTTATACGAGACGCACCCGTATAGCTACTTCCCCAATAGAATGAAACGAATTCATCTATCAAGATAAGACAACTACTTCACGACGGGAGGTACCATCCCAGTAGTGTCTTATTGCCACCCCTACCGCAGCAGGCCGTGGTCTTTATCCGGATACTAACGCAACTTATCAACATGAGTCAATCACAATATTAGTCACTGTATTTCTGGTTCCATTTCCTTCATATTAAAAATCATACTTTTCATATTATACTTTTAAAAGTCATAAGCCACTTTGACTCCCAAAATACTTTAAATAAAATTCATTTAGCTATGTACCCGAAAATCCACATAACACTCACCTCGAGTCAGTTAGTCTTTTGCACTTCTTTTTCCTTCGCTCGGTTCACCGTATTTGAACCACCACCTATTATTTACAAGATATATGTTTATATTCAATTCATATATATATATATATATAACAACTAACTTACAGCACAAGAGTGCCATACTATGCTACTACGGGTTATAATAAATGTATAATCGTTAATAAACCCGTTTTATCGTTTTCTCCGAAATACGCGTATTCTGCTACAGTACCCCCGAGGGGTCGTATTTCAGTTCCGACTCTTTTCCATGATATATTAGGCTATATTAGACTTGTGTTTCAAATTTGGAGTTCATTGGACAAGTCTAGCTCAAATTCCAAAATTTAGTTTTGACGTGAATAGTGGATTTAGCCTCTGCCGCTACAGTGATTTTTCCGCAAGGTCGAATTACGGATTTGACCATTCCCGACATATTCTTATACCATGTTAAGGTTATGTCTGAAATTTCAGGTCAATCGGACATGTCTAGCTATAGTTTCTAGCGTTTGGAATAATTGAACTTTTTAACATTTTTGGTCCCAGACTGAGGGCGCACTGCGCCTGGGCGCACCCCGCCCTGGTCCTGGGCGCACTGCGCCTGGCGCCTGGGCAGTGTCCTGATCAGTCGCGATTTGTGCACTGTAGCACGCAGTTTTCACCCATTAAGCACTTATTTCAGTGCTTAATCATATGGGGTTTGTTCTAGGACCAAAACCCTTGACTAATAACAGGTTTTAAGCTATTAAAAACACCTTAATCACACCAATTCATGATTTAGGGTTCTTGAGCAACATTCCAATTTCTTAATAATAACAACCTACTTTGCTATTTTTAAGACTTGTTCTTACTACATAGACATGTTTTAAGACCAGAATTCATATGCACTTCATGGATTATGTTTGGGATTACAAATTTCAGTCCACTCTATAGAAACCCATCAAGAACACACAAAGGCTTGGGTAGAAACTTTGATTACTATCCTTGGAATCACCAATTCCAACTTCAATTCTTGATTTCCTTGGCAATTTTGAACTTCTTCTCCCGTGTTCTTCCTGCACACTCTCGTACCCTTCAATTCTCTCTGGAAACTTCTGTTGTTTCTTTACATAATGAAGGGAATAAGTTTATATAATTAATATATAAAACATTTGCATTTTGGTCCTTTGGTTTCTAACTTCTCTACAAAAATGGTCCTAAGACCATAACTTTGCAACCAAAGTTCCATTAACTTCTAACTTAACATTTTCTTGACATTTTGGTCATCTCCATGTCAAATGACCATTATACCCTTTTCGGCCAAATTTCACTATTCACACGGTAAAACTCCAAATTTCACATAACTTCTTATTTCTTGTATTATTATTATACAAATACATATTATTACACATAATAATCTCACAACGTGTCAAAAGACCGTTTTACCCTTTTACAACTTTTCGTCCTTTTCACCCGATTATTTTACATTTTATTACACATTTTCACGGGTTCTTACAACCTCTCCCCCTTAAGAGGATTCCGTCCTCAGAATCTTCTCATAATTCGTGAAATTCGGGTATCTTTTCTTCATTTCTTCTAGCGTCTCCCAAGTTAAATCCGAGCCCGACGCGTGCTTCCATTTGACTAAGACTAAGTCAATTTCCTTGTTTCTCAACTTCTTGGTTCTCACCTCCAACATTGCTTATGGTTCTTCTATCAGCTTATTCGGGGCTTCCACAGTTATGTCTTTCAACGGGATAATAAGTTCACTTTTTCCAAAGTACTTTTTCAAATAACACACATGGAATGTATCATGAATAGCACTCAGTTCACGTGGTAATTCTAATTTGAAAGCTTGTTCACCAATTCTTTTCAAGATCTTGAATGGTCCAATGTATTTTGGACTCAATTTACCCCTCTTTCCAAATCTTACCACACCTTTCCACGGTGATACTTTGAGCATTACAAGATCACCTTCCTTTAAATCGTAAGGTCTCTTCTTCAAATCTGCATAACTCTTCTGCCTATCCTGAGCAGCTTTCATATTAGCTTGAATTATCTTGATCTTTTCGTTTGTTATCCTTACAATTTCCGGCCCAGTCATTTTGGTCTCCCCCGCTTCCAACCAACACAAAGGGGTTCTACACTTTCTACCATACAGGGCTTCGAATGGTGGCATTCCAATACTGGAATGATAGCTGTTGTTATAAGAAAACTCTACCAATGGCAAGTGTTCGTCCCAACTTCCACCGAAATCCAGGGCACACGCTCGTAGCATATCTTCTACAGTCTGAATGGTTCGTTCACTTTGCCCGTCTGTCTGGGGATGATAAGCTGTACTCATTTTAATCTTTGTCCCCATTCGTTCTTGTAGTGCCTCCCACAATTTCGAGGTAAATAGTGGGTCTCTGTCAGACACAATAGACAAGGGAGCTCCGTGGAGTCTTATAACTTCATCCTTGTATATCTGCGCCAATGTTTCCAATTGCATATTCTCTTTAATTGCCAAAAACATTGCACTCTTGGTCAAGCGATCAACAATGACCCATATTCGATTATGACCTCTTCTAGTTCTCGGCAACCCAACTATGAAATCCATAGTTATGTCTTCCCACTTCCCCGCTGGAATTTGCAGTGGTTGAGTATTTCCATATGGGGCTTGGTGTTCCGCTTTCACTTGTGCACAGGTTGCACATTTAGAGATATATTTAACAATTCTTTTCTTCATTCCCGGCCACCAATACTGTTCTTTGAGATCCCGATAAGTTTTCGTGCTTCCTGGATGAATGGAATATTTTGACTTATGGGATTCTTTTAGTATCAACTTTCGGATTCCACCGGCTTTTGGTACCCACACGCGATTTTTAACTGTCTTCAATCCCTGTGTATTTTCTCCAAACACCAAATCTTTTCCTAGCTTTTCCTTCTTTAAGTCACCTCTTTCTAATACTTGCTTTTGCGCGTCTTTGATGCTTTCTATTAGGCTTGATTTCAATTCAATCTTCATCAACCTCTCTTGACTTTTCTTTTCATGAAACTTCCTGCTTAAGGCATCTGCTACCACATTCGCTTTCCCAGGGTGGTAAGCGATTTCACAGTCATAATCATTTATTAGCTCCAGCCACCTACTTTGCCTCATATTGAGATCTTTCTGAGAAAATACATATTGCAAGCTTTTATGATCTGTGTACAAGGTGCACTTTGTTCCGTACAGGTAATGCCTCCAGATTTTTAATGCAAACACAATTGCTGCTAGTTCCAAATCGTGCGTTGCATACCGAGTTTCGGGTTCCTTCAATTGGCGAGATGCATATGCTATTACTTTTCCCCGCTGCATTAATACAAAACCCAGTCCCCTGTTCGAGGCATCACTATACACCACGAAGTCTTCAGTTCCCTCTGGTAGGGTAAGAACCGGCGCATTACATAACTTCTCTTTTAGTGTCTCAAACGCTTTCTCTTGTTCCACCCCCATTCAAACTTTACCCCTTTCCTTGATAGCTTCGTAAGAGGTACTGCAATTCGAGAAAAATCTTGGATGAACCGTCGGTAATATCCGGCAAGTCCAAGAAAACTTCTCACTTCTGTCGGAGTCTTGGGAAATTCCCATTTCATCACTGCCTCCACCTTTGCTGGATCTACTTTAATGCCTTGGATTGAGACAACGTGTCCAAGGAATTGCACCTCCCTCAGCCAGAATTCGCACTTCGAAAATTTTGCATATAACTTTTCTTTCTTCAGAACTTCTAGCACCGTCCTCAAATGATTTCTGTGTTCTTCTGCGTTCTTCGAGTAGATAAGGATGTCATCAATAAAGACGATAACAAACTTATCAAGGAACGACTTGCACACCCTATTCATCAAATCCATGAAGATTGCCGGGGCATTCGTCAGACCAAAAGGCATGACCAGAAATTCATAATGCCCGTAGCGAGTGCGAAAAGCAGTCTTCTCAATATCTTCATTTCTTACGCGCACCTGATGATAACCAGACCGGAGGTCAATCTTGGAGAAATAATCGGCGCCTTGTAACTGATCAAACAGATCGTCTATTCGTGGTAGCGGGTAACGGTTCTTAATGGTAATTTTGTTGAGCTCACGGTAGTCAATACACATTCGCATCGTGCCATCCTTCTTCTTGACGAACAGCACCGGTGCACCCCAAGGAGACACACTGGGGCGTATGAAGCCTTTATCCAGCAATTCCTGTAATTGTGACATCAACTCTTGCATTTCGGTCGGGGCCAAACGGTATGGAGCACGGGCGATAGGAGAAGCTCCAGGTACAAGATCAATTCGGAATTCAACTTGTCTTTCTGGTGGCAACCCGGGTAAATCATCTGGAAACACTTCAGGATATTCTTTCACCACGTCAATGTCATGTACCGTCTTCTTTACTTTATCCTCCATCATCACATACGCCACATAGGATAAGCATCCTTTCATCAAACATCTTCTGACTTTCGCTGCACTAATCAAATTAGACATTCTCTTGGGTTTTTCACCGTAAACATACACTTTGCTGCCACCTGGAATTTTCACCGACACTATCTTTTTCCTACATGCGATTTTTGCATCATTGGCTCCAAGCCAATCCATACCAATGACCACATCAAAAGTCTTCACTCCAATCGGAAGAAGGTTCAACGAAAATTTCTGATCATCTATGTTGAGTTCGCAGTCACGGTACACATGTCTTATCGCCACCTTCTTACCACTTGCCAATTCTACCTCACATACACGATCTAATGGTTCTAGCGGTATATTGAATTTTAGACCAAACTCAAAGGACACAAATGAACACGTAGCACCAGATTCAAATAATACATAGGCAGGCATCTGGTTAATTAATAGAGTACCTGAGACCACGTCTTGTGTCTCCTTTGCTTCTTCTCGGGTGAGTTGGAAAGCGCGAGTCTTCACCTTTTGAGGCTCCGTCTTTTTCTGCGCAGTTGATACCATTGTCTCGCCACCCTTCTTCGGACAGTTAAAACTATAATGCCCCTTTTCGTGACATGAGAAACACTCGACTTCACTGAGCTTAGGATAGGTACATTCCCTCGCCTTGTGACCCATTCTTCCGTAGTTAAAACAAGCCGCACTTCCCATCTTACATTCGCCCGTATGCTCTTTCCCGCACTTATCACACCTCTTCCGACTGCCCTGTTTGCTCGACATCACCACCGACTTTCCCTTCTTATTCCAGCTACTACTCCCGCCACTGAACTTACGTTTCTCCCCAGAAACTTGCCTCTCCACTGTTCTTCGTTTCCCCACATCTTCAACATTTCTTGCTGCCTCAAACGCCGCATCCATTATTACCGCCCGTTTTACTTCCAATTCATACTCCCAAGGTAGGCCTTTCACATAACGGTTGATTCGTGCCCGCTCCGTAGGGTAAAGGTTTCCCACGAACGGTAGCATATCACTGAACTTTTTAGTATATTCAGCAACAGTCAAACTACCCTTCTTTAAAGTAAGGAACTCATCTTCAAGTTTTTCTATGTCCCGAAGGGGACAATATTTATTCTTCAGGCGGGTGGTGAATTCGGTCCACGACCACTTGTAAATTACATCCTTTCCAACCAGTTCGTATAAGGTGTTCCACCAGACCAATGCATCGTCTTTCAACATTCGCGAGGCATAATAAACTTTATCCTTCTCATGACACTTGCTGACCTCTAGCACTTGCTCTGTCTCCCGTATCCACCGCATCGTGACTTTAGGCTCGTAGCTACCATAGTATTCCGTTGGCTTACATGTCAGAAAAGTTTTGAAAGAACATCTCTTCTTATCTTCTGTCCCCACACTATCCTCCTCTGTAACCGAATCTCCATTAGTGGGTCTCCAAGAAGCATCATCTGCTGAAGGATTTGGTTGTGGTTCACCCAGCTGTGTATTCAACATTTGTCGCATATCCTCCCTCATCTCTGTCTTTAGATTGCTAATAAGATTTTGAATAGCCTCCAAGGTCACAGGTGGAGGTTGCTGTATTGGATTTGGGTTAGGACCCATGTTAACCTCATCATCAACTGGGTTATCTCCGTGGGACGGGGTATGACTTGCAGTCCGTCCTTCACTCAAAAGGTTCTGATCACCGCTCTCCATTTACTATATAAAACAAATAGAATTCGCGTTTTGTTACTTCACCCATATATATATATATATATATATATATATATATATATATATATATATATATATATATATATATATATATATATATATATATATATATATATCAATATACTCGAAAGCAGTAGCATGTGATATTCCTATAGGACTCGCGTTCCCAAGTGTCTCTATACTAATTTCCACAACCAAATTCCTCAGGTTCCCTAGTGACTTCACCATTTCCAAAGCATATCCTGTGGTTACAATAATACGGGCCCACTATTATTTTAACCACCTATACGCTTTGGCTCTGATGTTATCACAAGATCCCCTGGTTCATCGATTACTATGGATTCCAACATTATAAATTAGCGATTCTACCCCGTTAGTTAGTATCTAATACTACTACTTTACTTACTATTAATGCACTAGTTTAAGCCTAGGATGGTTACCCAACCTAATTCGCTTAAACCATGGCTCTGATACCAAATTGTAACACCCCAAATTTCACACAATTTTTTTTATTTTACAAACTTTGTTACAACATTTGAAAACAAACCATGTATTTACATTACAAACGGGGTTTCACGAATTTGTTTCACAACCATGATTCAAACCTGTTTATTATACATTATTATACAACAGAAGCTACGGTCCCACCCGACCCTTTCAACGTCCTTCCTGTTTACCTGAGTACATAGCATTTTAAAAGAAAATACGTGTGACATAATGTCTCGTGAGTGATATGGGTTTAGACCCAAAAATATCTTTGTCAATAATTTCATTATTCATTAAACGTTCAAAATTCTTTTCCTGTGAGCGCACCCACAGGTATTCCTTATTTCTTATCAATGGTACATTCCTACGAGCGCACCCGTAGGTTTTATACGAGACGCACCCGTATAGCTACTTCCCCAATAGAATGAAACGAATTCATCTATCAAGATAAGACAACTACTTCACGACGGGAGGTACCATCCCAGTAGTGTCTTATTGCCACAATTTAAAAGAAAATACGTGAGACATAATGTCTCGTGAGTGATATGGGTTTAGACCCAAAAATATCTTTGTCAATAATTTCATTATTCATTAAACGTTCAAAATTCTTTTCCTGTGAGCGCACCCACAGGTATTCCTTATTTCTTATCAATGGTACATTCCTACGAGCGCACCCGTAGGTTTTATACGAGACGCACCCGTATAGCTACTTCCCCAATAGAATGAAACGAATTCATCTATCAAGATAAGACAACTACTTCACGACGGGAGGTACCATCCCAGTAGTGTCTTATTGCCACCCCTACCGCAGCAGGCCGTGGTCTTTATCCGGATACTAACGCAACTTATCAACATGAGTCAATCACAATATTAGTCACTGTATTTCTGGTTCCATTTCCTTCATATTAAAAATCATACTTTTCATATTATACTTTTAAAAGTCATAAGCCACTTTGACTCCCAAAATACTTTAAATAAAATTCATTTAGCTATGTACCCGAAAATCCACATAACACTCACCTCGAGTCAGTTAGTCTTTTGCACTTCTTTTTCCTTCGCTCGGTTCACCGTATTTGAACCACCACCTATTATTTACAAGATATATGTTTATATTCAATTCATATATATATATATATAACAACTAACTTACAGCACAAGAGTGCCATACTATGCTACTACGGGTTATAATAAATGTATAATCGTTAATAAACCCGTTTTATCGTTTTCTCCGAAATACGCGTATTCTGCTACAGTACCCCCGAGGGGTCGTATTTCAGTTCCGACTCTTTTCCATGATATATTAGGCTATATTAGACTTGTGTTTCAAATTTGGAGTTCATTGGACAAGTCTAGCTCAAATTCCAAAATTTAGTTTTGACGTGAATAGTGGATTTAGCCTCTGCCGCTACAGTGATTTTTCCGCAAGGTCGAATTACGGATTTGACCATTCCCGACATATTCTTATACCATGTTAAGGTTATGTCTGAAATTTCAGGTCAATCGGACATGTCTAGCTATAGTTTCTAGCGTTTGGAATAATTGAACTTTTTAACATTTTTGGTCCCAGACTGAGGGCGCACTGCGCCTGGGCGCACCCCGCCCTGGTCCTGGGCGCACTGCGCCTGGCGCCTGGGCAGTGTCCTGATCAGTCGCGATTTGTGCACTGTAGCACGCAGTTTTCACCCATTAAGCACTTATTTCAGTGCTTAATCATATGGGGTTTGTTCTAGGACCAAAACCCTTGACTAATAACAGGTTTTAAGCTATTAAAAACACCTTAATCACACCAATTCATGATTTAGGGTTCTTGAGCAACATTCCAATTTCTTAATAATAACAACCTACTTTGCTATTTTTAAGACTTGTTCTTACTACATAGACATGTTTTAAGACCAGAATTCATATGCACTTCATGGATTATGTTTGGGATTACAAATTTCAGTCCACTCTATAGAAACCCATCAAGAACACACAAAGGCTTGGGTAGAAACTTTGATTACTATCCTTGGAATCACCAATTCCAACTTCAATTCTTGATTTCCTTGGCAATTTTGAACTTCTTCTCCCGTGTTCTTCCTGCACACTCTCGTACCCTTCAATTCTCTCTGGAAACTTCTGTTGTTTCTTTACATAATGAAGGGAATAAGTTTATATAATTAATATATAAAACATTTGCATTTTGGTCCTTTGGTTTCTAACTTCTCTACAAAAATGGTCCTAAGACCATAACTTTGCAACCAAAGTTCCATTAACTTCTAACTTAACATTTTCTTGACATTTTGGTCATCTCCATGTCAAATGACCATTATACCCTTTTCGGCCAAATTTCACTATTCACACGGTAAAACTCCAAATTTCACATAACTTCTTATTTCTTGTATTATTATTATACAAATACATATTATTACACATAATAATCTCACAACGTGTCAAAAGACCGTTTTACCCTTTTACAACTTTTCGTCCTTTTCACCCGATTATTTTACATTTTATTACACATTTTCACGGGTTCTTACAATTTTTTTTACAGATCGTTACTTTACAACAACGAATTGTTGAAGCATGATAAATAAAAATAACGTCAAATTAAAAATAGTGATTAAATATAATTTTGTCATTTAGTTTTTCATATAATACGTAATTTGCTGTTAACTACTTTCAAATACAAAATAAAAATTATAAAATAACTGAATAAGTATGACACACATTATTATTAATATTGTTATTATTATTATTATAAAGAAAGTGATTTAATGTTTTGTTTTAGAATATTTGTTACGTTATTTATATCACACATTATAAAAATATTAAAAAGTTGTTCATACAATTTTTTAAAAGTTGTTATACAACACCTTAAACTAAAATATCGTTCTTGGAAAAATACTTAATCACGTCGGAGTGCAACCTCTAACCGGGGTGTAATATTGGATCATTTATTATCCCTGATTAATAAAGACAAACTTTGTTTTCGTAGTATTAGTTATTTTGTTATTTTTTATACATTCATTCGAATTTGATATAATCCGTTTTGATATAATTTGACATAATTTTATAAAATTATAAACGTCGTTTTTTGTGTCGTAATTACTTAAAAGAAAAAAATATTGTTTTATTGTTACTAAAACGTAAAAGTTATAAAAGCTAAATTTATTGTTATTATTTTTCTAATAATAATAATAATAATAATAATAATAATAATAATAATAATAATAATAATACAGATCAAATACTATTAGTAAAGGTAAAAAAGAAAAAGAAAAATACAATAAATAGAAAAAATAAACAAAAGACAAAAAAACCTCAAATCAGGGGTGTACAAACAGACAGTGGAGGGGTATGTATAAATCCAACATTTGACTTATAGACTTTTTAAAAAGTCAATAAGTTAATAAACACTTTTGAAAAGCTTTAACCAAACACATAAAATTGTTCCAATCCCTCCTTATCTTTTATTCTTGGGAGAGTTGCCTTCTCAAACAAGCATATATCATATAGAGTGATAGTATAATAATTCTAAACTACAAGAAGAATAAAAAATCAAAACAACGATATTTCTTAGTTATTTTATACGCATTTAACAAAATAAAACTAACGTAGCCGAGATAGGGATCAAAAGTGATGAATTTGCCGACCACTGGACCATCTATGCAAAATTTTATAAAATAGGAACAAAATTGCAAAAATGTGTCAACCATATGGACCAAAACTCTTTTTTAATTAATGCTATTTTTATTAGTAACCATTCACAATCCATTATTTCATTAACAAATATCTTATTTCTCATGTACATATACAACAATCAAACTTTCTTTTCCAAAAGAATATATCTTATTTCTCATGTACATGTACAACGATCAAATTCAAATTCTCACCATTTATCAACAACCTAAAAAGCTAAAACAACCAAAAATACATTGTTACGAGAGTTTAAATATATATTAAAAATCGTGAATTTTGGTATATTTTTCATAAATTTTCAACATTTAAATTATCTAATAAATAGTTGTTTAAATTAATATAAAAAAATAAAAACAAACCATTTTGTGACGTGTGACGAGTCGAAGTTGTTTAATATGGTCATAAACTAACATTCTCTTACTTTCGGTTGCAATGTTTTGGTGACATGAACTTTCTTTTAGTTTATTTGTTTTTTTACCTAAGCAATCAATTGTTACATCAATCTGCCAATAAGTTCAAAAACACAAACAATTTCAACCTTTTAACCTAAAAGTAAATCAACCAAAATAAGAAGAAAACTAAAACATATGTAGACTGAATAGATCGAAAAGTCAGAAAATATATTCCATATGTCTATAAAATTTGAACTTATTTTTTTATTAATATGTTATTTTTTTATTCTAACTATATATTTTCTCTAACCATTAAACTGACGACGTTAATTGTTTACAAAATTTAACAAATATGCATTCAAAAATCAATTTTAGACTATTAAACATCATCAGTTTTGAATCGAACCAGTCTATTTCTTTTTGGGTTGGAAGTGTTGTTAAGTGGGCTAAAATCCATAGATACTCGGAAGGCCCATTAAAAGGCCCATGAAAGCTCTTGAAGGTAGTTACTCGTTCGTACACTAAAACACACCTGCTCGGCTGCTCCTAACATTCGAAGGAAACTGATAAAAAGTACATTGCCCTAATTGCCTTTTCCTTTCTTCTAGTTATCACATTCGAAGGCTAACCCTAGGAGCATCCATTGTTGCAGGCGGATAGCACAACTCGAGAAGGAAGCCATGGTCCTAATGATATTTACAAATCTTCGGGACATCATTCGGTTTCTCATACTGTTGCCTAACGTAACTAATTAAGATACTCGAAAGCGAAAACTATCGTTATTCCATTGGGCCAATTCATTGTTGCCGGTTTTGGGCTCACCTGCGAATGACAAATACGAAGCATCCGATATCGTACTCGCTGCATCGTCGTAGCTATCTCCAAACGACGAAATCATCTGAATCGCTCTATCGTCTCCACCTTGAATATTCTCTATGCTACAATACGAAGAATCACTCTATCGTCTCCACCATTAGAACAAGAATTATCAGAGACACAACCATGAGTACGTATTCTATCCTTAAAGACTTTTTAGATGGTTTTCCGACTGTTTTACCGGCCTTTAGTGTTTTATTTTCACACGCCTTTCCAAATTTTGGCCCACAAAGCCCAGGATTTCCTTCAAAAGAGGACACATCGAATCTTATCAAACCTAGTGGAATTTCCCCCGTCAAGTTATTATACGAAAGATTGACCGAGTCCAAACCCCGTTGACCGATTGCCGGAATTTCCCGGAAAACTGATTGTCTTCAAGATGTAATTCCACGAGATTTGGAAGTTGAGCAATTGAAGAAGGAATTTCTCCTGTAAATTTGTTTCCATCAAACCATATTTTCTTCAAGGATGTCATCGACGCAAAGTAATCCGTTGGAATTTCGCAGGAATATTGATTCATCGACAGGTAAAGGCCCTTCAAAGATCCAAGCTTATTGAATTCCGGAATAGGACCTGAGAAAGAATTGTTTTCAAGGGAAATGATTCGAAAGGGCATTTAAGTCAATATTACCAGAGAGTCTCATTGATTTAAGATGAAGATTAGAAACGATCCCATTGGTACAAACAAGACCAACCCATCTGATTACATCATCGCAAGGCTGTGTTCCCAGTTTCCAAGAATCAAAAAGCCATCAAGGGGCTCAGGACTGTTCAAAGATTTCTTGATTCTAAGCAACGCATCTGAATCGGTCATGTAAGCTTTCACCATTCCTGGAAACATGATCACGAGGATAATATACAGGAAAAAGGGCTGTTTAAGGAGAAAAAGAATGGCCATTTACTTAGCCAGGAGAAAGAAAAGAAAGAATTGCGATGGTTATTGCCTTGTTTTTTTCCATTACTGGATTGGAAGTATGAACTGAAAATCTCGTGTTTTTGTGATTTTGGTGTGGAAAAATGCAAGAGTGGCTGAGAATGAAAAAAGCCTATATGCTTTTGACGAAGTCAATCATGAACCCTTATCCTTCATTGGTGGGATTCGCAACTGGAAGAACATGAAATATTTGCATTTATTCTATGTGCCCCTACAATTTTGGACGAAGTTACAAATGTAAATTTTTCGAATGAAGTTTATGATATGTATGGAAATTATGTATTGCAAATTGCAACACATGTATTGATACGATGGTTTCTATATAAGAGCAAATGATAGGTTTAGCATTTTTTTTAAACAAAAGTTTCTATGGTTTACTGTTTCGGTGGTATGAAAACATTAAAACAATGCTATTTGCTATATGTTTGGTCTAGTTTTGGGAAATTGATAATATTTTCATGGTTTCTAAATCTTGTAGTTTTGGTCTCTACCTAAGTTACCATCTATAAGAGTCCCTTCACAAATAGAATTAAAACATAAAAACTGAAATTTTCTATTTCTAAAAAGGTTAAATCAAAAGATATGGTTTCACTTCTTATTTTAAATTTTGGAACAATTTACAGATATGGTCCTTCTAATGTATAACTTTTTATAAATTTGGTTTATGGGTAAAATTGCCATTTTAACTATAACTAACGGAGACATGTGGATGGTAACTTGCATGATCTCCTTTAAAGATAACAACACATAATTACAAAGAAATATTATTGGGGGAGGTGACTTCATACTAGGTATTGATTAATGTTATAGCTTTCAGTGAGGCAAAGGGATGTCAAGACTTAGAAATAAAGTAAATTTGTGGGTTTTGTTACTTTGGAGTGTGCTAAGATATTCATGGATAGTGCATGTGATAGATGAATTGGTTCCTAAAGAAGTGAAGATCTTTTGGTGAATATATAATTTTGTATGAAGGATGAATTTTCCTCCTTAGTTATCTATTCTCTTCCTCCCCATGCATAGTGCTCAGAAGTTTTACACTGAAATTGTAAAACTATAAGGAAAGTAATTATGCCAAAAGAGTCCTCTAAAGACTATTTAAACATAGCATTTAGTAGGGTAGGGATTCTAACAAGCCACAACAACCTGATATATGAATCTATTAAACAATTGGGCGGGCGGAGGTTGTGAATTAAGCCTTGCTATGTAGTGGGCCTAATATTGTCAATACCATGTCCCCTTGGCCCTTTCTAGAACCCATTATGTCTGCAGGCTAATTAATTATCCTTCAAATGAACAACCTAATTAAGCTAATGGCAGCTTTAGACTTGTCTAAAATAGTAGAAGCTCCTTATTTGAGGACTCGATAAATGAATATGATAACTTAGATCAGCGACACGAGGTTATTTTTATCACAATCAGGCACCTGACACTTTTCCTCTCCAAATTATCCATTCTTTTTTAGTCGGTGATGAGAGGTTGCGTAAGAAGAAAAGGGGCCTTAAATGGCTACAATTGTGTAACGCCCGAAAACCAGCATCGAGTATATAATGAAAAAGCAGACAGTAACAATTTTAGGGCCCTGGTCGGTCACTTTTATGGGCCATAATATTTCATCATTTAATTACATATTATATATCCTATTAAAAACGAGGAAAAAAGGAAATGTCATTCTATACATACCTCCTATAGTCTGTTTATACCCCCTGATATGAAATTTTATTTTTTGTTATGTTTTTTTTATTTTTTTTACTATTTTGTCTTTTTGTTGTTTTTTTCTTTTTTTTTTCTTTTTACAAATAATATTTGATTTGTTTTATTGTTGTTGTTGTTATTATTATTATTATTATTATTATTATTAGAAAAACAATAATAATAAATTTACCTTTTATAATTTTTATGTTTTAATAACAATAAAACAATAGTTTTTTATTAATTACGACACAACGAACAACGTTTATAAATTTGTAAAATTATATCAAAACGGTTATGTCAAATTCGAACGATTGTATAAAAAAATACAAAATAAATAATAATACTAAAGCAAAGTTTGTCTTATTAATCAGAGATAATAAATGGTCCAGTATTACAATTGCGTGGTGCGTTATCTGGATAATGAGCATAAGCATTTATTCAAGCAGCATACAATGTTTCACATTCAACAGAATGTTCTGATTTATATGCACGCACAAGTCTGGACATACCTGGTCAGTTTGAAAACTTGTCATACGATTCAGTCGTTGTATCAAATTGATATAGACAGATATATAAAATCGTTGTACAATACGATATATATATATATATATATATATATATATATATATATATATATATATATATATATATATATATATATATATATATATATATATATATATAACGTAATATGATTCCAAAACAAAACATCAAATCCGTTTCTTTATAATAATAATAATAATAATAATAAATTTAATAATAATAATAATAATAATAATAATAATAATAAAGAAAAAGATAATAAAAGACGAAATTGAGATAAAACAAATAGTATGTCAAATCGGGGGAGGGGGTATAGTAAGAAATGAGGGTACCTATAGCACTACCTAAAAAGGAAAACTAGCCCTGAAGTTCTAGAAAATTCTAGAATTGCCATTAAGGAGGTAAAATGAGTTATTTACATGTTTGGTCCTTATACTTCTAATATTTCATAACTACAATTTTAGTCCTTGGAGTTTATACTTTACATAAATTACAGTTTTAGTCCTTATAGTTATAATTAATGAGTTATTTACATGTTTGGTCCTTATACTTCCAATATTCTAAAACTACAATTTTAGTCCTTGGAGTTTATAGTTTACATTAATTACAGTTTTAGTCATTATACTTTTTAATTTAGGATAATTATATTTTTGATCCCTATAGTTTTTAATTTGCGTAATTACAATTTGGTACATATAGTCCTTATACTTTTAGTTTGAGAAAATTGAAATTTTAGTCCTTCTAATTGATGATAGAAAAAGAGTTTTAGTCCCTATATTATAAAATGGTCCCTAGATAATAGTGATATTACAAAAATGGTCCAAGTATAATAGTGACATTACAAAAGTAGTCCTTATGTAAAAGAAATTTTAAATAATAGTCACAATTTAATAGGAAGGTTACAAAATGACATTTGTGTAAAAAAAGCATTATGTAAATGATGGTGAATATATATGATTAAAAAACCCGCCGCCCGCCGCAACGCGCAGGCATTTCCACTAGTTTTACATAAAACACATATACTCGATGTTTGGAAACAACAAACTGATATCTTTAAGATCGTCCCATGATCAGAGCCAGATGTTACTACATCACTAATCCTGCAAAATCACCACAACAAAACACTGTAAGCTATAAACTTAGTGAATAACTGTACGATAGCATACAACGCCTATCAGGATGTAATATGAATATAATCCCACATTAGTAATCATCATGCTCGTTATATCACCTAATCACCAAGTATCAACAAGAATATATATATATATATATATATATATATATATATATATATATATATATATATATATATATATATATATATATATATATATATATATATATATATATATATATGTTCACATAATACTCGATATGTGACAAGTGACATACATTACGATGCGTTCTCTGACTCCGGTTGACTTCGAATGGGGCTTCAGTGGTCAGAAACGAGTTAGCCTGTGAACACAATCACAAGAAATGAAAGGTCGTCAACCGTTCTCCGAGAGGAGGTCCCGAGAGAACGCTTCGATGCCTAAGTCAGTTCTCCGACGAGAGTCTATTGTGTGAGTATAATGTGAGAGAAAGCGATCCCTTTACCGTGAGCCTTGTGAGGGCTTTTATAGGTGAGGTAGGTATCGTTGTGGCCGACAGGGTGCCTGGAAGGACAGGTGGGGACCAGAGCGTTGATTGGATAATCAACCCTTTGTCCCCTGCAACGTCTCCCATTGGTTCGGGTACGTTGTGTGGGAGGCGCACGATGTCTGTCGGGTACGTATATTGTATGTTGTGAGTGGGCGCACTGCAAGACCCATTCCGGGCTGGGCATTCCAGCGCGCGTGTTGCTCTTACGGGCCAGGTATGGATATCGTATATGTATCACCACTCATATCTAGGTTTGATTATTAGTAGACTTTTATACCTTTCACCATAATTACTCGTTTACAGACTTTATACCACAAGGGTATTCAAGTTATCACCATTAAAATATATAAGTACACGTAGACATAACAACAGGTTTACATCTAAGTACTCATTATCATACAAGGCATAGTATGCACTGAAACGCCAAACAATGCTAGGTAAAGTTACTCACCTCGTTAGATGCATAGTGTAATCTCCTCGATCCTAGTTGTATCCTTTTTTCGTTGTCACCCGCTATTGTTTAACACCAAATAAACATACATATACAATTATTTTAGACAAAACACCCTAGTCTCATTAGTAAACTGACTTTTATCACAAATAGGGGACATAACGCCTCTATCACTTACAGATAGTGTCACTATCTATGAACTTCAAACATAGCGCCACTATGTTTCATCATTAGCGTCGCTAATGATGAGCTATTCGTCAATTCAGCTTCTAAATCACTCCAGACCACCATTCAATCAAGGTTTTTACACCTATTAATCACCTTCAAACTCTTAGAGGGACCCCAACCTCTAAATCCACCCATAACACCACTAGATTAGGTTTAAACCCTAAATTCACTATATTAGCCATTAAGCTAAACTATAACAAATCATACACCAACTTAATCACCTTATTACATTGTTATACAAATTACATATTACCAACAACTATAACCAGCTCGAACACATTCTCTCTAGAAAGGTCTGGATATAAGGTTGAGAAAAAATGACCTACAATAGGCCATATAAGATACTCTGTCCGACTGAGGTTAGCGTCGCTAACCATACTATTAGCATCGCTAAAGGAACCGAGTATAGTTAGTGTTGTTATATTACTCGTCATAGTGTCGCTAACAGTCCAATACACCACTCCTAGAACGTGATAGACTTCACCTTAGTGTCGTTATATCACACAGTTAGCATTGCTAATCTTTCTGTTTCTATAAAGTTTATTTAAATTCTTGTTTTACCTTCTTTTTTTTTTTACAAAAACGTGTGTTACTCCGCCTCCCTTAAAAAGATTTCGTCCTCGGAATCTTTTTGGAATATTTCATTCCTAATTCATTTACAACACACCAATCATTATACAACTTAAAATTTCAAATTCCTCGTTAGGAACTTAAACTTTTAATTCACCTTGTCTCCCTTCATTATAACACATACACTTGTCACCTTTCACCTTTCAGCTCTACTTTGGGCAGTGATGGGTTTGATTGCTAATGATGTAATCTCATCAATCACAACCAGATTCCACATTCATACTTGTTTGATTTACACCATTTATTTAGACATAATAGCTTACTTAACACACACCAAATATTTGTTATAAACTAACACATATTACAATATATTATCTGAGATTAGCTATATAGTATATACAATAGCTAATATTTTAACAACACCAAAACACTACATTGGGTCCTTTCCTTTCTTCCTTCTCGGGGAATCTCGGTGGAGATGATCACGTTCTCTACATTTAAAGCACCTCAGACCTATCTCAATACAATCTTTCACCTTATGACCAAATCCACCACATTGAAAACACGTAACAGATTGGAAGATGACACAATGGTCTTCCATTTGTTCACATTCTTTTGCTTCCTCGTTTTCCGACTCCTCTGAACTTTCACCACTAACTCGTTGCGATTGAGTTTTCTCATTAAGTTCATGGATAAATACAATAAGTCAAAGTATGGATTTTCCATAATTCATAATATTAAGGTCTTAATATAACTTTCTAGTTTCAAGACTATACCACCATTCATTTCATCATAGCTATTACTCATGTTCATGATCATGAACTAGAGTATAAATCTAAACTTGGTGATGCATCAACTATTTATACTAAAACCTAAATCCATCATGATTTCTGGTTTAACAAGTAATTGGTCATATTTAACATGCACTATAGTCATCAAGACCCAACATATGATCATAATCTCCATCCTTCCTCAACTTATGAGAATTAGGGTTCATAGCCCACTTAACTATGAAGCAATTTACTTAAACAAAACAGAGGAGAATGATGTATTACATTGGTGTAGACTCTTTACCACTAAATTCCTTGCTTATTTCTTGAAGAATTCACAAACCCCTCACACATACTAGTCTCACCAAGAACACAGACACACACACACACTCTCTCTCTCTCACTTTAAGAGAAATTGAGAGAAGTATCTAGTGAGTTCTGAGGTGAAAACCTCTCTTATTAAGGATTCTGTCGGGTCAAACGATGACCAAATAGGTTATACCCATTTAGGCTGAGTTGAACTAATAAAAACTCATCATTTAAGCTTCTGGAACTTTTTTGCGTTGCAACGGACCTGCATTTGCGTCCCGAACAAGTTACATTGAAAATCAGCGTCAGCTGCACTACAGCCTTCGCGTCGCGAAGCACCTAGCCGAGTATAGTTTTAGTATCGTACTTTATTATATTATAAGTAACATAGCATTGTACTATCACCTTCGCATCGCGGCCCTATTCCCTCACACTGCAAATTAAATGCAGGGAATTGCATGAGCTCCCTGTTAAGATATCCCCCAAACCAAAATGCTAACTTTTGCATCTTTGGTCCGAAATTTGGTTTCAAAGCATCGAAATGCTTTTAACAACATATTATAACATTCTAGAACATAAAATTCTTACATCGAGGTCATTTTCATTCAAAATGACCAAATTTCCCTTTATGTTCATTTGTTAAAATTTCATAGATTTTCTAATCCATTTTCTCCAACATTTTTAACCCAAAAAACTGTAGAGAATTTGGTTGTCACATTCGACAATCTGGTATCAGAGTAAGATTTCATGATATTTTTAGTGAGTGATTTTCTTGTTGTTGTGGGTAGTCTGTGACTCTGCAAGTTTGGCATAAAAACTAGTTTTTTAGTATTACTGAGGTGCTGCCAATATGACTAGTGTTCTTCAAGTCATAATAGGAATCAAGAAACTCAACAGCCGCAACTACAACAGGTGGAAAACATGATGATGTTTTGCTTACAAGCACACGGCCTTTAGTAGGTCGTTGGAAAAAGTGAAACTATTCCTCTAGTGGAAGATGGCAATGGCACATTATGCAAATGGAGAATCGAATTATGAAAAAAAATGTTTTCCTTGAATACCACTGTCGAAAATGAGATATTGGAGCATATTCCGGACAAAAAGACACCGAAAGAAGCATATGACACTTTTAAGAAGCTTTTCTCAAAGAAGAATGAGACGAGACTACAACTTCTAGGGAACGAGTTATTATCAATCTCACAAGACAACATGACAATTGCTCAATATTTCCACAAGTTCAAATTTGTATGTTGGGAGATTATTGAATTGGATCTAAAGCATGTCATTTGAGAAGCTCGAATGGAAAGGATCCTCATCCACGAACAGAGGCCACAATATCGAAGCTTTATTAGTACTACACAAGGATGGCCCGTCAACAATCACTTGTTGAGTTTGATTGGCCATTCAAAAAGTGATGGTTAAGAAAATAGGCGGCATAACATTGAAGAATGAAGATGAAGAACTCTAGAGAAGTAAAAGTTGGAGAAATTCCAAGCCTATTATTAAGTATATACACTAATATTTACGAAGGAAAAAGTCACCAAGGAAGCACGCAACCATGGAGAGCTCAAAATTCTAACCATTAGAGTTCTTAAGGGAAGAGGTTTATAAGTAATTGCAACAACTATGGAAAATGGGCCACATGTCCAATGATTATTAGTCCAAGAAAAAGTTGATCAAAGCAATGTAGTAACATCCAAAAAAGAAATTAATAATGAATGGGATGGTGATGTCTTATGTGTCGTAGAAAAAAACGAGTTAGTACTCATGGAAATGACAAGATATCATATTGATTATGAGAACAATTGGATCATTTATGACTACTCATATATGTATGTGTTTCCTTCATGAAAGAAAGGTCTGTCATATACTTAATGTCTTTTGGAATTCAAGAGAATGGTTGAAGGAGAATTGAGAATGAAGATCCATTGTCTACACTTAGATAATGGAGGAGAATACACCTCAAAAGAATTCAATTAGTAGTGATGAGAATGCATAATATGTCATCATTTCACATGTTCCAACATACAACAACAAGATGGTAGAAAAAAGAAAGAATCAATATCTTGCAAAAATTTATCGAATCATTTTATACGTGACGAATGTCTCAGGAATGTTTTGGGCTAAAGCAATGTGAACAGCTTCCCATACGATAAACAAACTTCCCTAACTAATGTTAGATTTCATCACACCATTTGAGACACTGCGTAACATAAAACCTATAGTTAGTTACTTCTGAGGTATTTACTTGTGTTTGCTATGTATATGTGCCAAGTCATCTATGTAGCAAGTTTGACAAGAAAGTAGTCAGGTGTATATTTGTTGGATACGAGAATCAAAGAAAAAAATGGAATTGTTTTGATCCAAAAGTGGAAGATGTCTAACCTCAAGAGATGTAGTTTTTGATGAAGCATCTTTACGGTGGTCCTCTAAGAAGTATTACCAGACTCGAAAAACATAGAGGAAGTTCTACAATAGAATATGGGTGATCAAATTACACACATTTGGTCAAGTGTTGGTCCGTCTGAAATTGAAATAGAATTATACAATGGATATACTTCATAAGTATCACATGTTGGACTGCACGCTAGTCTCAACACTAATGGAGCCAAACGCCAAGATCTATAGATACAAGACAAAGAGTTAGGCGATGGAAATATGTATCAACAATTAGTTGGTAGTCTTATATACCTAACTTTATCCCAGCCTGGCATTTCTTATGCAATAAGAGTTAAGAATATATAGATGTATAGTCTAAAGAAGCATCATTTAGATGCGGCCCGACGGATCTTGAGATAGTCAAATGTACAATTGATTATGGCATTTTGTACATAGACTGCAAGCTACTTGGGTACTATGGTGCCAACTATTTAAGAGACCATGATACCCGAAGATCAACATATAGATATTTATTAAAGCTAGGATCAAAGAACAACTTTGTTGCACAACAAAATATAACCAACAATATCATTGTCAAAACACAAGTGAAGTATAGATCAGCGACTACATCAACTCAAGAAAGTATGTGGTCGATACTCTTAATGGAGGATTTACATCATAAAGTTGACTATGTGTTATTGCTTCATTATAACAATTAATATGCGGTTTGCTTGGCGAAAAAATATATGTTTCATGCGAGAACAAAGCATACGGAAGTGCACCATGGCCAAGTAGCAGACTTGTTCACCAAATGACTAAGTACTAGAAAATATGAGGGCTTGCGTTGTTACCTCAACAGTGTACAATAAATAAGGGAAAGTGTTGAGGGGGAATATTGAAGGATCATCACTAGCTCAATCAAGTTTAAACCAATAGAGTTTATCTCATTATCTAGAAGAAGTTAGAATGTTCTAGATTGTCCTGGAAGATTCCAAAACATTATGGGAAACTATGAAAGATTCCAAAACATACAAGAAAAATCTAGAATATCCTAAAATAACATGGAAGATTATTGAAAGTTATGAAACCTTCTAGAAGACCATGGAAGACATTGGAAGTTCTTAGGTACTATTTTTTATAAAAAGGTAAAAGGTTTGCAGTCTGCGGGCCATATCTGCAGATATCTGTTGAAAAAGAGATGGACCAAATGTCTGCAATCTGCAACAAGAATATTGTTTATTTTTTAAAGTCTGCGGGCTACTAAATAAAACGAATTATAACCGTATTATGTATTTTTGTATATCTAACTTTTCATTTTCTTAATTACTTTTTATCAATAATTATCTATATTTTATAAAAAAAAAACTAAAGTACAAAAACTAAATCGGTAGTTCCACCAGTTTGATGGTTCAACCGGTCTGACCGGTTTCAAAAACCGGGTGATATATATATATATATATATATATATATATATATATATATATATATATATATATATATATATATATATATATATATATATATATATATATATATATATATATATATATATATATATATATATATATATATATATATCAACATTGTCACCATAAGTATACCATAATGATTTTAGAAAGCGCATTCCAACAAACTAAGATGAAACACGATGGAAAAAGTGATTTTTCCTAATTTTGTGGTTGTTTGAAAATTAATATGACGTCTTTTTTCAAAAACAATGGTTAAAAGAATAAAAAATTGCAATTTTCTTTTGGGTTAAAAATGTTATTTTGTGCTTAGAAGAGGTTTAAAGACCCAAGAAGAGGGGCTAATTTTTGCACGCCATCTGTATGGCGTAGACAAAAGAGATCAAAAATATCTGCAGACAAAAAACAAACATCACCTTATACTTCTTTAGAACATGATAGAACATTCTAGAAACACATGGAAGCTCGTAATAGGTATAGATTATGACAGATGAATCTAGAATAGTCATGAGATTATGTAGCTTATATGAAGATCTAAACTTTCCATAAGGAGGTGGAAACACCTATAAATAAGGGTGGAACTCATTTGCTCAAAACCATCGAAGAATCTAAGGAACACTCAAGGAAAGCATAGTGAAATGTAATTTCTTTCTTAAGTGGTCTTAACAAAAGTGTTATTATTTCTCACATAAAATTTGGGCTCGAAAATTGATACGTCTCATTTTCGTGAATTCGCATAGATGTCAAACGATCTTGCATGATCTAGCTTCTTGTTAGTTTTATAAAAGTTAGTCGATCAGAAAAAGAAGTTAAATTTTGCAAGACTTTATTAGGACTAAATATTAAGATCGTCATCCAAAGCCAAGAGGTGAATTCAAGTGATTAAGGAAACACAATACATGCTAAGATATACTTTTGCAATATTGTAAGCATTTTCATATTTTTTTTACATGTTTTTATCATCATGTCGTGACTCATGTTTCTTGTTTTAAATGATGAAATTCATTGTAGATAAATGTTGTTGGAATGTCGCTATCTGTGCATAACATGAGATAAATGATTTTAAACATTTGAATGATTTATTTACTTTGCTTCTTAAATAAATAATCTGCGAACGTGGGTTATGATGTGTCGATTCACAAGTGAACATTCATACAATTTGTTGATACGTGGTCGGCGGTGAGCATTTGATATTCTAGGCATTGTCAAGCTATGTGTTGTGCATTGGCCATAAGTTAGGCCCCCCTTTAAGTCACGCTTAGGCGGCAAGGTATATCAGGGCCTTGCGTGATGCCAAGCTGGAACCCATCACGGGCATGCATAAACCATACCCAGTGGCGGACTTAGTAAGGAGCCAGGGGTACACGTGCCCTCCTGACATTTTACCCCGTAGAGTAATTTTTTTTTTATATATAGGTGCTCCCCGTCTAAAAAGAAAGGTGCTCCCCGTTTTAGAAAAATGATGTCTCCGGTGTCCATTTTTTTATATATAGTTGTCAAAATGGTGCCCCCGGTGTCCATTTTTTTTATATATAGTTGTCGAAAAAGAATGGTGCCCCCCGTGTCCATTTTTTCTGGATCCGCCCCTGACCATACCGTTTCGTGTGCTTTGTGATGGGACGTTTTGTCATGTACCGTGTTCGGGATTACGGGTTATAACACCCAATTACATTCTACTAGCTGTTAACGGTTATAAATTTAAAAAAATTACTTTTTTATTTTATCAAAATTTATCCTATAAATCCCAACATAATTAACACATATTCTTACTATCCCTTTTACATATAGATACACATATATTATTATGGAGCAAAATCCGAACACCCTACCCTCAAACTGCAATTCGTGATTTTGATCCATTCAGATTCACTGTTGGAAAATTAGTTTAAACTAATTTCATAAAATGGGGGTTTCCCACTTTTGAACACAAAATACCGTTTCATAAAACAATTTAAAATTAATAAATTATTATATGTTTGTGTTCTCCTCCGTGTTACCTTCGTTTTGGTAGTTCACACGTCTAAAACAGATTTAAGATGAATAAGAAATTGTATCTCAAATGAGTTAATGTGTTTTAACTCATCCCACATTGGTGGGGTAATGAAAAGGAAGTGAGTTTATAAGTCTAAAGGTTTTCATGTCTTGTAAGACTTAAGCACCAAGACTCTACCTTGCACACACAGGAGACGGGGGTGCAAATGCGAACCAAAATGGCTTGGGTTCATTGAACTTGTGTGCGAGCACGTCCTGCGGGTACGAATGCACCACCGGTTTTACATTCTTCAAAACTGGTTTAGGTTTTAAAACAAATTAAAAGCTAAGGAGGCACATGTTGTGGAGAAGATAATTTGTAACAAATTCGTCCGGGGCATCGGAGACGGGGGTGCAAATGCGAACCAAAATGGCTTGGGTTCATTGAACTTGTGTGCGAGCACGTCCTGCGGGTACGAATGCACCACCGGTTTTACATTCTTCAAAACTGGTTTGGGTTTTAAAACAAATTAAAAGCTAAGGAGGCACATGTTGTGGAGAAGATAATCTGTAACAAATTCGTCCGGGGCATCGGGCAGCAAATTGCAAGCTTCCAAATCGAGAGAAAGCTAAGGAAGCACATGTTGTGGAGAAGATAATTTGTGATATGTCCGACATCGATCTTGCTGCGGTTATCTTGGAAGTAAACCTCGTGGAGTCTAATCCGAGAGAATGGTGGGTTGATACGGAAGCCACTCGACATGTTTGCGCCAATAGGGAGTGATTCCGAAACTTCAAGGTTGTGGACAATGGTGACAAGATTTTCATGGGAAACTCGGCGACTTCCAATATCCAATGCGCGAAGAACACGTGTATCACGATTAACAAGTTTTACGCGACTCGATCGAGAGATTTACCGGGCGTGACCTCGAGGCACTCGAGGCGATAAAGGAAAAAAATTAAGATAAAATATTTAGATTAGTTTGTTTTTTATTTTATGAAGTGTTTTTTAATCTTTTAATTTTAATATTTTTAAAATTAAGGTAATGTTTTTATTTTTATTTTAATATGATGTTACTAAATTAATTTAATGTTTTATTTTAATTAAAAAACGTAAATTAAAATATGACGTGGAAATTAGAATCGGTCCTAAAATGTCCTTTATTTCATGAGGTTTGTTCTAATGACGTATCACTGATGTGACGGTTGTTCTAAGTTATCCCCACACCTCATAGCCTAAGCTTCTAAATACACTTGAGTTATGAAGAGGTTATTTGCATCAACATTGCTAATCACACTAGAATTTTAGCCATTCATCTCGAGTCTTTTTTATTTCTTGACGAATATCTCGAGACTTTGAAAATTTGAGTTTTTTCTAAATATTTTATTCGCTAATAACAAAAATTTTGCATGTATTGTTTTTTCGAATTCACTGTTTAATACATAAATTCACATATTAATACACTGATTACTACAATAATTCATACTTAATAAAAAACATTCAGATATTGAGAAACATTGACAATATTTATAAAATACAAAATGTTTAAAAATACACATAAAGTTATAAAAACCAACCAAATTCATAGTTGAAAATTACTCAATTCAATTAATACATCAATTATGACATCCATTCACAATTTAATCTACATTATTCACAGTTTAAAGTCTTACATTCTTCTTTGAGGCATTTCATCAAACACCTTGTGAGCAACTTGTTTCCACAACTTCACTGGTCAAACTACAACACTAGAGAATAGAGTAGAGAGAAAGAAAACGGTAATCCAAATATGATATAAAAGGAGGACATGGTGATGATGGTGGCGGTGGAAGAGATCTGATGCATATATTGTGGTGGGAAAGGGGGATACGATGGCGATTGAACAAATCTAATGCAGATCTGGTGACGCTTCACCAAAGATCAAAGAAAAATACAGAGGTTAGTCGACAATGTTTCACCGGAGCAACAATAGAGCATTTGGCGTTGCTTTACAAGAGCAGCAATGGAGCATTTGACGGCGTTTCACCAGAGAAGTGATGGAATGGTTGTATGAGTAACGGATCTGATGTTTGGAGCTTTTTACAGAGTAATAAACCCAGATCTAGTGGTGGTAGGAGGAGGAAAGGATGGCGGTGGTAGGTAGCGGTGGCGGTAAGCGATAGGTAGCAGCGACGGTAGGTGGTGGCAGCGGTAAGTGGTGGTGGAAGGTGGTGTTAGGGTTTGAGTGTAGCAAGTTTAGAGAATTTAAGATAGTTTGAGATCTTCTGAAGTCTAAAATTCGGAGAAATATAACATTGTAATGAAAATGGGTATTAATTTCATTCTATTTACAATCCATGCGACCTTGTTATTCTTAGTCATTGATCTTAATTTAAAGGTCATAATTTTTAATAGTTCTCAATTGAACCATATATATATATATATATATATATATATATATATATATATATATATATATATATATATATATATATATATATATATATATATATATATATATATGTATATATATATATATATATATATATATGTACGTATGCATGTATGTATGTATATGTATGTACGTATGTATATATATGTATGTATGCATGTATGCATGTATGTACGTATGTATGCGTGCGTGCGTACGTACGTACATACATACATACACACACACTCACACACACACACACACACACATATATATATATATATATATATATATATATATATATATATATATATATATATATATATATATATATATATATATATATATATATATATATATATATATATATATATATATAGAGAGAGAGAGAGAGAGAGAGAGAGAGAGAGGTTCATTTAATACTATTAGAAATCTATTTTTGTGAGACATCGAGACGCAATCATAATCACTTATTTAGAAGTCCAAAAAATAAAAAATAAAAACTAGAAAATGAAAAAAAAATCATCATTTTTTTCCAAGAAAAAATTAAAAAGAAATCAGCAACAGACTATATTAGGGTGGGCGGAGTAATAGCATGTTCAAAGGGATTGAGGGTGCTACACTGTCAGCGGGGTGCGGGTTTGGCCCGTGGCGGGTTCAAGGACGAGAGTTCGTGAAGCCATTTGGAGTCGAAGGCAAAGAAGGAAAAAAGGGCAGCGATTTGGAGGTGGTGGAGGTTCAGCAGCTTCTGTGGTGAAACAACTCCCTCCACCGCGGGTTCAACAGCACGTTGGAGGTGGCGGAGGATCGACGGCTTCTACTCCATCCTCTTTTATTCTAACATAATATTGTTCATGATATATAGTATTAGAATAATAGTACATGTAATATTCTATAGAATATTATAAAATTTTTAAAATTATTTTCAGTGTAATATTCTATTAAAATAATACCCATACGAGTAATGATCACGTCTCCGGTTATTCAAATGCTTACACTTCGATCCCTTAAGTTTTATATGTTTCTAATTAAGTCAACATAAAGTGACAAGTTAACCAACTAAATCCTCCTTATTCTCCATTTGTCATTTTATGCATAAATAATATTTTACGTGTAATCTAAAAGGACCATGTTATTTATAGTAATATCATCAATTTGTGGTGACCATGGGCATATATCCAACAGAAATGACCCATGTTCATTTATGAACATATGTGAAGTTATTAACATAGGTCATTTTAATGTGGTTCAATAGTTAAGTCGTATAATCAAATATAAATCGATGCACTTTTCTGGAAATCAGTCTAAAAAACTCAGAGCAAATCGATCAAACTATGCTAACTCAGGCAACTCGATCAAACTAAGGAAAATCGGTCAAACTCGGAAAAAATCGGTCGAACTTGGGAATTTTGACTTTTTTAATAAATAATTAAATATTCAGAACCAATGAGTTTCACTGTGGGTTCAGTTTTCAATATTCAGAAACTGATGCTTATCGGTTTAAGTTCGGTTTAAGGTCAAAACCTACCCAAACCGACTCATGGTTACCGTTAATTAAAATATTAAGAACCAATAGGAACTAATTTAAACCTTTGATTTTTTTTTTAAATTTGATCAAATGGCTTAAAACAACCAATGGTGTATATTGTAAATATTGGAAAATGAGAACCCACTTTCACATTCATAACCCTAAAATCAGATTTTAGATCTGATTCTCTTTAACCATACGAACCTTCAAGAATTCACACCAAATCCTCTCTTCTCTAAACAATCTCCAAGACCGCCACCATGACTAACAACCGCCACCACCGCCGAAGTCCGATGAAACAAGCTCCGACATTGCTCCTGTGAATCAACGGTAGGTCGCCTCCATCTCTTTCTCTCTAAACTCCGATGAAACACCACCAGATCCGTTGTCTCGCCTCCATCATTGCTCGAGTGAAATGCCGCTAACTCACCTTCATCTCTTTCTGTCCGATCTCTTGTAAGAAACCATCATAACTATTTTCTCGTCCTGATGGCTGCTCCAATGAAACACTACTAGCTCGTCGCATTCTCTTTTTCTTCAATCTCCAATGAAACACCACCGGATTTGTTCACCATCGCCACCTCTACCTTGTTCTGCCACCACCTGATCCACTCCATCACTCTCTTTATCTCAGATCTATTATTCGGTGGTAGAGTCTAAAAATTGAAGTTCTGGAAAAAAAATGCACACAATGTGCTTGATGAAATGCCTCAATGAAGTATGTAAGCGTTTAATTTGTAAATAGTGTAAATTAAACTGTGAATATATGTAATTTGGTGTAATAAACTGTCAATGCACCGTTGAAACCATTTCTAATGAGAAGTCAGTTTTTTTTGTAAGGCTAAGCGGAGTTGGGAGTAAGGATGTCGGAGGCATCCGATGCGGCTGGCTTTGCTGGCAGCAAACACCGGGCCGCAGGTGCGGCATCAACCCGGCGGCAAGGATAAGCGGCATCCATTTGCCGCTCTCTTCCTTCTCTCTTCTGTCTCTCTTCTATCTCTCTTTCCTCTCTTCTCCGGCCCATCACCACAACACCACCATCATCACCGGCGGCAAAAAGGCTTTGGAGCTGATGTGGAGGGTGTGCCGCTGGCAACCACGCCCCACCGCCTAAGACAATGTTTTATGAAATATTTGGGTGTTGCAAATTGTATACGAGCGTGTAATTTGATAAATATTCAATAACTAAAATTGTATTTTTCTTTTCCTTTTGACTAATTTCTTGTTTATTTACTTTTTTAACAAATCTTTCGATGTCATTAAAATTTTCAATAAAGTTTAAGCCTAACAAAAAAAAAATTTGTATACCATATAAATGCATCACTCTTTATTTTTGGTTTCTTTTCAGACAAAAACAAACATTTTCTATTCAAAAAATATCCATTTCCGAATGTACAGGATTAAAGTTCATAATGGCTATACTATCTAAAAATACAAGACATAGTTGCCTTTATAATTGTTGTTTCAATTTGCGAGTAACGTTGCATATCTTTTTCTTGAAACAATCCAAAATATTGATTATACTGAAAAAGATGTGTACGGATTAAGATAGATTATAGCTTAATCTACTAAGAATAATTAATTCTAGGTAAAACAAACTAATATAGGATTCTTTTTATAGTAGATAAGGCACAATTAATAAAGCATCACCTAAAAGAAAAAGACTATACAACTCTTTTAAACATAACAAAGACAAAAATATGAAGGCTTGCAAAACCGTTTGTTATTTTGCAATAAAGAAAAGGACAAATGAATCAGAACATGGAAATTGAAAAACACGTGATAAAAAGTTATAATAAATTAAAGTTAATGAATCAGAGACTGGATCAACAGGAACGTAACATACACACATGCCCTTTTTGCAAGAAAAACAATAATAAATTAAGGCATGTAAATAGACAAACATAGACCTGCAACCTTTATAAATTATATATATTACTTTTAAATCCGTATATGGTAGCGAGAAATAAATTTTACTGTGAAAAATTAATTGACGTGTTATCTAACCAATTAAGTGAGTATGGTGTTAACCGGATTAATGTACTCATACATATATTTGATTCATTTCGACAAAAGGTGTTACCATTTTTGCTTAAGCATCTAATATCATAAGCTGTGGTCCTTCTGATTAACTTGACACAGAGACAAGAGTCTCTGATATATTCGATGGAAGTTACATATCTGATATCAGTTCAGTTTTTTGGAGCATCAAATTTAACTTGTGAAGTCAAGAGCTTTCTTTCTAATTGATGGGGTCATAAAGCCGGTGTCTCATATGGGGGCGTTGTTGGGCATTTTCTGAGGGCAAATCAGTCTTTGCGCTGGTTTGACTGGTTTGGAGTAGGTGCTTCAGGTTTGGACGTTTTTGCCCTTGGAGGGAGGTGGGAGCTGCAGGTTAACTCAGTGCTACTTAAAGCTTTAAACTTCATTGCTATTTCCTGATTCATTTTCAGTACATAGCCATAGTACACTATCATTTAGTATAGTCTTATAGTCTTATACTTCAGGTTTTGTTTTTTCGTTCCTGCTTGTACTTGTGCCAGCTACCCGCTGGTTGTTCGTTTTTTTTAATAAAGCTTGTCGTTCAAATAAACCTAACTTTTGTTGATACAAAATAAATGAGATTTGTATTTTGGGTTTGGTGCTACAAAATAATAGGTAAGTTTAAGGTGTAATTAATGCAATTTTATAATTACAAACCACATTAGAAATGGATAATAGCAAATGGTTAAGTGTACATTATTCATAGCACATTTCTTCACCATATTCAATGTATAGATTTTGTCATTATTGAATTTTTTTTGGCACACTTCACTGATAACTTTGTATTGTCATGTGATATTCATCTAGATAATCCTATATAAAGTTGATTCATGTGATAATACTGATTATGGTAGATAAATACCTATATTCAAAATTGTATATCGTTAAGCTTTATTGAGTATCATCGCAAAACCTAGTTGAACAATAAATTGTTTTCTCTTTAGCTTAATTGGAAACATGTCATCTTTAGACTGACATAGATGATTCATTAGCAAAATACCCTATTGCCAACATGTTGACCAACAACTATTTTTTGCATCAATGACATTATGCTGAAATTTTTTTGCATATCTATCGGGTGTGATTACATAATCTATTTGATGGGTTGATATTACGTAACAGTATTATTAAGGCAAAATGTCATTATAGCCCAACAAACTATTGGTTGCTAGTCTAAAAGGTCCCTAAAGTTTTTTATTGGCCTTTTAGAGGAATAAAGTCTATTTTTACTTGTTCATTAAGTCCTCTTAGCAGGTTTGCATGTTAAAAGTTAGGAAAAATGACATTGTAGCCCTATCAACTTTCATTTTCTATTCTAAATAGTCCCTAAACTTATTTTTTTAGTTTACAATGGCGAAGATGGAGGTTGATGACTGTCGATGGGTGCTCAAAGTTTACAGTGACGCGATCCAGTGAACCGAGCTTTCAAGTTCGTGTCGATGAAGATGGTACTCTGGAAAGATGTCCCATTTGACCAAACTAACAACATTCTCGATACTCATGACAGTGGTTTCTGCATCAGTTCCGTGAAGTGGCTCTAATCCCGGGGGTAGCTATGCTTGACTTATGGCTCGGTTCAGGATCGCTATATAAAGTCGTCACTATATAAAGTCATCAACCTCCATCTTCGCTATTATAACTAAAACATGAGTTTAGGGACTATTTAGAACAGAAGATGAAAGTTGATAGGGCTACAATGTTATTTTTTCTAACTTTTAACCTGGAAACCTGCTGAGAGGACTTAATGAACAGGTAAAAATAGACTTTATTCCCCTAAAAGGCCAAAAAAACCTTTAGGGACCTTTTAGACCAACAACCAATAGTTAGTTGGGTTACAGTGACATTTTGCCTATTATTAAACATACAACTTTTATCCGAATATAATGAGGGGGCAAACCACTAACCTTGAGTTTAAGAATTCCATCACAAAGAAATTATTTTATTAGCTTTTGTTTCATCAAAATTATAATAAATTATTTCTTCTCCATGTGATCAGACGATCAATTAATTGTTAATCTCATTAACACACTCATGTTTTGTTGACAATATTGTCCAATAAATGATGTAAGTTGAACCATATCTAATGATTTGCAAAGATGGAAAGATTGCATCAATTAAAGCATCTATTGATGTAGCTTTATTAGTGTATGACCACATGTAAGTTAATTAAAAAAATTTATCAAATATACTAGTGGTTAGAGGAAATTGAGGGCATTTTAGTCCTTTGTTATGCTAAATGAAGTGTACAAGTTTTAAAAAGGGTAGAGTATGGAAAACACCCTTTTATATGAGTATTTGAATAGTTGAAATTTGTTAGAATTGAATTTGGAGGTAAATGGATGCAGAACAGAGAAATTGATTAAGAAATAGCTTATTATGCGAGTTAGCACCGCTACGGGTAGTGGCCAGCGCTGCTGACATGGTTGGTTACTATTCTATGAATATTTTGGGAAGTCGAATGCTAAGAAAGGGAAATAACGAAATAGCAACGTGATGCAAGGTTAGCGGGCTAATTTAGCGACGCTATGCTTGAGGATAGCAACGTTATGATCAAAAAACAGTAAAACACATTTAGCCTGTTTAATCGGCCATTTAACCAAATACACTTCCAAAACACTCACAGTGGCGGACCAATAATGGGCATTAATCATTTATCAAAGAATGTAAATATAAATAGAATGATAGTCAAATTTAAATAATTTATAAAACAATGCATCCTAATTATAATACATATAAAATAAATTCTTCAAGAAAAAATATAAATATATATTTAAAAAAATTATTACAGTTTTTGTTTCATAAATTCAAAAAACCATTCTTCGAAGAATGTCAAAATACAAATTTTAATTCAACCATCAATGTGTGAAAAAATGGAATATATATCTATACCGGATTTTATCACTATCAAATTAAACTTCATTGGAGTAAAGTTCAATCTGATAGTGATGAAATCCGGTATAGAGCAATTTAAATGTGTTTATCATCGCTTGGTTTTTCAGAATAATCACCAGCTCTTTTCCCCTTCTTGTTGTCAATATTATACTCTTAATCTTCCATAATTCTTTCCTACAAAAGAAATTGAATATTCAATGAATTACCAAATTCAATTAGGTATATAACAAAGAATTAAGCAATGTGGAAGATAGAAATTCACGAAAAAATAAGTTGCAATCAAACCTGGTTATGCAATGAAAATCGTATGCATAAAAGAAAAATCAATGTTCTTCAATAAAAAAAAGGTTGAAATCGATAGTGAGGCTGGAATGAAAATCGAATTAGAACTTTATTCACTGATTTGAGGAGTTGTTTAATTGATACATGATTCCTTAAGTCATGGGAATTGTGTTCAGTATGTTAATATCAGTTTCCAAAATTATAGGATACACAATTCAAATTTTTTTTTTTGTCAATGACTGATTTGCCCTTAATTAATCACGCCTAAATGATTGATTGGGAATAAGTTTCAAGGTAACAAAATATTTAGTCAAATACATATGATCCTACCTCTATATACATGTGACAACATTTAACCAATTAACTCCATCCCACATAAATCAACTTCATCATCCGATATATAACAGCATGACACCCATACTAAGTCCACATAAATTTAAGGGTAAATTGCATAAAAGTCACTAACTTTTCTAATTTTCTCGATTTTGACACTGCATTTTTAATTTTTGCAATTAAGTCATTATGTTTTCAGAAAATTGCAATTAAGTCATTATGTTTTCCCAAAAGTTGCGAAAATGACCATATGACTGGATGGCAACAGGTTACCAGGTCATATGGTCAAATTTGCAATTTTTCAAAAAACCTAATGACTTAATAGCAAAAATAAAAAAACATAGTGTCAAAATCTAGACATATGAAAAAGTTAGCGACTTTTCGGGTTCGGGTTATTCGGTTACGGTTCAGTTTTCGGGTTGGTGATAGCCTTTAATCGGTTTGGCGGTTCGGGTTTGGTTTCGTTAAAAAAATTTCGGTTTGAAACCGTAAACCGTTTAAAAATTAATATTAAATATATACTTATTTTTATATTAGATTATATAACACCATTTTTTTCCTAATAGAAATGATAGCATTAGGAATTACAATTAAATGGTTCGTCTAATCTTATTTGAACGTTTAATCGGTTTGGTTAAAAAATTTGGTCCCAAAACAACAATATTAAATGGTTCGTTTTCATATTTACCGAAAACAAGGTCACCTTACCTAGTCAGTTTGGTTGAAAATAATATTGATCCATTACCTTTTTTTGTAGTTGACCAAAGATGACTATCCAATTATTTTTCATGACAATTTCAGTTTACATAATCAATTTGGTTCAAGAATAATATTGATTAATTACCTTTTTTTGTAGTTGATCGATTAAATAAATGAAATAACTTCAAATATATAATTAAAAAAAGAAATGTATAGGAAAAAAATTGGTGTTATATAATCTAATATAAAAATAAGTATGAAATAACTTCAAATATGTAATATTGATCCATTACCTTTTTTTTGTAGGGACCAAATTTTTTAACCAAACCGATTAAACATTCAAATAAGATTCGACGAACCATTTAATTGTAATTCCTAATGCTATCATTTCTATTAGGAAAAAAATGGTGTTATATAATCTAATATAAAAATAATTATATATTTAATATTAATTTTTAAACAGTTTACGGTTTCAAACCGAAATTTTTTAACGAAACCAAACCCGAACCGCCCAACCGATTAAAGGCTATCATCAACCCGAAAACTGAACAGTAACCGAATAACCCGAACCCGAAAAGTCGCTAACTTTTTCATATGTCTAGATTTTGACACTATGTTTTTTTTTATTTTTGCTATTAAGTCATTAGGTTTTCTGAAAAATTACAAATCTGACCATATGACCTGGTAACCTGTTGTCATCCAGTCATATGGTCATTTTCGCAACTTTTTGGAAAACATAATGACTTAATTGCAATTTTCTGAAAACATAATGACTTAATTGCAAAAATTAAAAATGCAGTGTCAAAATCGAGAAAATTGGAAAAGTTAGTGACTTTTATGCAATTTACCCTAAATTTAATGATGAAATAGCTTCGTCCGCAAAGTCTAATCAAAGCAGTCAGAGATATAGGACATGGGGCTACAACAGGAGAAAAAAATTAATAAGTGAGAAAAAACTTAATAAGTGAGGATCAGGTAACAAGAGAGAAACATTGCAATAGCTTTATTGGGCATCCGTCTGGGAGAACCCGTAATTTCTCGTTGCTCTACCTTCATGAAGAGAATGAAAGAGACAACAACGTAATTGAAAGAATCAATGAGGCTATTAAAAGCTTTGAGGAATTGAAGAAGATTCAAGATTTTTACATATAAATTCATAAACTATGTTGATATTAAGCTTGCATTTATATGTTAATATTGTATCTTACATTTATTTCCTCATTGCTTTTTATTTGCCTTCCATGTACAGCCGATGAAAATCAATTGTCTTTGGAAACATGTTTGCATATTGTGATTTGTTTCAATGTATACATTAAGTACACTATTTACTATAGAAGATGATATTAACTTATGTATATCGTTTAGTTACAACTTTTTTCTTAAATTGTGAATTATAGCTCTAAAAAATGTTTACCAAGTCAAGTCAAGTTGATTTATGGTAAAACATAAGTTTACAATTAATTGACTCATTTTTTAATTAAAGTAATAAAACAAAATGAAATATGAATATACAATAAAGTTATAAAAAAAGTTTACTAAGTCAAGTCACGCTAATTTATACTAATCTGGTCCCATGTCCATAGTTTATCAAGCCAGTAAAATTGCATTCAACCAAAGGTAATCATTTATGTAAACAAAACAACCATATTAGCTAATAACATTATAAGATAGATCTTTATCAAATTTATAAAACGATTATAAAACTACCCATAAACATTCATAAGTACTGTAGTTCCTAAATAAATATAAACATGAACATAGTTAGAAATAAATATGTCCCTAAACAAAACCACTAAACTTGTTCCGCAAAGCATACAAACAAAAAAAATTTAATTTTCCTTACTCTCATCCCCAATACGAAAAACTTTGTTACGACTTCTAATCGTAACAGGAGTTCTTTTAGAATGACGTATAAACAAATCGTTTGTATCATATGTGTCTAATTCAAAGGGCAATTCAGCATCTCCAAAGCTCTCTACGTCAATAACCTCTCCATTTCCAATTAGCAAGCGCACGAACACGTTTGTTCCTTTTTTCAAACTCTGTTAGCTACAATAACTAATCAAATAAGCAACTCTAGAAATTATAACAATTATAACAATATGTAGTTTATAATACCTCACAGCTTTGTTCCCTTTACTAGGCCGACTGATACGATTCGAAATGTTGTCCATATGTTATTATTTCCAAATTAACATCATCTTTGGTATGATGATCATGCACAATATACATGTATTAAGTATTACATGTAAACATAACTTTCACTTAATAAACGTAAATTAAAATTATAACCTTTTCAAAGTGACAAATAGCTTTTTTCTCATCAATGCCTTTTGAAATCTCCTACATTATCGTTATTCCAAATACACTTATTCCAAATACATGACAAATTGTAGAAATATTATAAAAATTGTGATTTAAAGCAACATGTTCTATTTCACCTGTAGCTAATTGTAGTTGAATCTTAACTTTATATTTAGCCTTTGACATTGGAACTTCTTCCTCATAAAGAGAATGCACATCATCCTATATAATCGTCAATTCACATCCAAAGAAAAAACATAAAACAAAGAATAATTAGTAACGCTCAAAAGAATATACATTCAAAGTAACAGGTTGAAGAAGCTCACATTATATACTTCGACGGGATCTCCCAGTACGTCAAGTTGAACATGCTTTTAAATCTGGCATTGTTGAACACGTTAACCTGCTGATAATGAGGCCTCAATTTATAACGTGACAGACAGCAGTTACTGTAGACGTCCATAGAAATCAGAATCATGGCGATGAATGAGGGTGAAGAAGATGCAGTTGTGTCGAGAACTATAGTCTATACACAGCAAGAACGGGCAAAAGAAGTATATCTAAAGTTGTAACTGCTTTTAAAGTTGATGAGTGGTTTTATATTGGATAAATAGGAATTTAGGAATTTAACTTGATCAACACTGCGTTTCAGCTTAGATCCAACGACTACAAATGAGACGCCAATTTCTTGACTCAATGCGGCCATATATAAGTATAGCAAGAACACGATTCATGATGACTAAAAGAAGTTGCAAGTGTTTTAAAATATATACACTTTATTTGAACTCGTTCCAGAAAAGTGTGTATAGAATTATATATTGAAAATCCATGAGTCAAAAATAATATTTTAGAACTTACAAATCGATGTATGTTACTAATACTTTTTAAATGTTATCGAGTAGAAAAAATGAAGTTTATCTGGTTTTTACCTCTATTAAAATAATATAAATAATATATCGGAAGTTCTATCTTTGTAAGAAAAATATAAATTTTAATTAAAACGTGCAAGTGAAAAGGAATGCAAGTCTACTTCACTCACTAAAACAGAAAAGTTTAATTTGGTAATAATCCGATAACAAATTTGAATACTGAATATATTCTTACAAAATTAGTTAATTAAGATATAATAATAAAAACCTACGAATTAAAATCATAATCACTAATATTAAAAAGAAAACCTTTAACAAATAAAAGTATGAAGATTGAATAATGTACTAAACATCGTCCTTTAGGCTGGAGGGAGCAGCTCGATGTCCCTCCTCGCCAAACCGTCGCCAACCTCTCGCTATCCACTCCTCCGCTGCTCGCATTCGCCTTCGCCAAAACCACATCGTCGAAATCCCAGCGTGCTCGTCGTGGAAGAAGGCAACGGTCATATGACCGTTGAACGGTCAAAATAAAAAAAAAAACTTTTTTTATTTAAAAAAAATCTAATTTATTTCCTATATAAACCCAACTCTCAATTCATTTTTACCACACAACTTCAATATCAAACCTCTTCTACATTTTATATCCCCTTTTCCCACAATTTTAATTTCAAAAATTAAGTCATTCGAGTCGTCAATTTCAATTTCAATATCATCGTTGTCATCTGATGATGAATTGGGTGAACAAATAGGAGAGTCAATAGATCGTATTACGGCTCATTTACTCGAAGAATTACAAAATCTATCGACAAGTCGCGGGCCTCGTCTAGAGAGAAGATATATCGATCGGGGAAGAGCGGAAGCCGAACAACGTCTCTTTAGGGATTATTTTGCTGAAAATCCCACATATCCAGAGTATAAATTCCGACGTCGGTTTCGCAACCGCAAATCGTTGTTTTTGAAGATTGTTAGAGACATGGAGGCAGCGCATGATTACTTTAAGCAACGACGGAACGCAGCGGGTACGTTAGGATTCCACCCTATTCAAAGATGTATTGCTGTACTTCGCATGTTAGCATATGACACACACCCTGATGCACTAGACGAGACAACGAGGATGTCCGCACGTGTCGCACGAGAGTCTCTAGACCTATTTTGTGACCTTGCCATTATTATGTACAAGCCACGATATGGGCGTGAACCTACTCCCAATGACATCCGACAATTGTATGCCCATCATGCACAAGTGCATGGCTTCCTTCCAGTATGTTAGGAAGTTTAGATTGTATGCATTGGAGGTAGAATGGTTGTCCTTCTGCTTGGCATGGGCAATGCACAAAGGGTCAGTACGGATACCCGACGGTCGTGCTTCAGGCTGCAGCCTCACAAGATATGTGGTTTTGGCATTCATATGTTGGTCCTCCCGGGTCGCATAATGACCTCAACATACTCAATAGCTCGGATTTTTACACAAAGTTACATAACGGCACTGCTCCGGACTCTTCGTTTACACTCCGAGGAACACAATATCGATTTGGGTATTATCTTGTGGATGGAATCTATCCAGAGCGTTCTATTTTTGTCAAAACTCTGACTTACCCAAATGACCCACAAAGGCAAAAGTATAAAAGAGCTCAAGAAAGAGCTCGAAAGGACATCGAGAGAGCATTTGGTGTTTTGAAGAAACGTTTTGCCATACTAGCTAAACCATCACTGTTTACAAAAAAATATACTATGATGAAGGTCATGCTTACATGTATTATTTTACATAACATGATTCTAGAAGACGAAGGACATGCTATATGTCAATACGACGAAAATGAAATCATTCCCCCTCCACAACCACTTCCAGTTGCGAGTCCAGAATACCTTCAGCGAGTGTAGATAGTGCGCAGTTGAGAAATTCATAGCGATCTTCGTCGTCATCTAATCGATCATCTTTGGACGGTGGACCATATTGATCTAAATATGAATCCGGTGAACAAGTACGACGGTGAATATTCGGATGAAGACAATATATGAAGTCGTCTTTTTATTTTATGTCATGTTTTAGTCGTTTTAAGTTTTAATTTCATATCTTGTAATTTTTTTAAGTTTCATGTCTTGTAATTTTTTTAATGAAATGTTTGTTTTTATGTTTCCATAAGTTTGTGTTTTATTTTAATGTAATATTTAACAAAAAATCTAAAAAAAAACATAGTTTAACATGATTAGCACATGATGACTGCTCCCACCAAATTTGATCAGCATGTGCTAACATGCTGAAAGCTGACGTGGCATAGTTCAGCATGTTCAGCGCATACTAACTGTTCCCCCAGCCTTAATGATAAAAATAAAACTATTGTAATCTTTTAGTAAAAATATCAGTATTTTTTTAATGTAATTGATAAATGCACTTACCAACCAAGTACTTGTGGTTAATTTCTTTTTTAAACAGTATACTTTTTGCACACTATAGCAAAATATTTTAATTCTTGTTCATTTTAGGCAATATATATTTAGCATTATACTTAGAAACAATAACATATGTTAAATTTTCAATCATTAATAATGATTTATGTATTTAATTATTTTATCAGTTTAACAATTTGATAATTAAACTGGTTATGATAAATTACGTTTTAACAAATTTAAAAAAACAATTTTAATATTAAAATATATATTATTATTATATCCGAAAAATGTGTTACTTGAAAGAAACATTGGTTTAAAATAAATAATCAACTTAAACACCTTAAACAGGGCAACCTTTGAATGAGTTGTCAACTATACAGCCGACTGAATAAAACTTGTGATCGACTCCCCCGGTTTTTCTCCACCGTTTGCACACCTTTTTTTAGTTTTTTTCATGAACACAATTAACACGTGCTTATTTGTGTAACAAATGTCTCCATCACAGCAGTTGTAAACCAATACCCCATCTTATATAAAACTGCAAAACTCTCCATTCTTTCTCATTCAATTCATTCTTCCTCGATCCCAATCATTACTCCTGAAAGACTTCATTATATTTGATACAATATGTCAACAGCTCAAAGGTATTTTTCCGGCAACGGTAACATACCGGGGGAGAAGTCTAGTTTTGCTAAGACTTGTAATCGACTGAGTTTGTTTCTGAAAGAGAAAGGCAATCTAAGCGGTCTTGGAATCAATGCGAATTTCGATGTTATAGGTATGGATCTTAATCCTTTTTTTCTCGTTTCAAGCAGTTTTTGTATGATCTCGATCAGATTTTGAATTTGATCTGAAATTTCCCCTAATTTTGTTCCAGGAAAGCTAGAATCACCGGCGGCGACAACGACGACTGTTGATTTTTTAAGCAACATGGAAAGTGCGGTTGAGAAGTCCACAAAAACGGAGGAATCAACGAGTCATCTTCCTCAATATACTAGTTTGGATTCCTTCTTTAAACCGGATTATTGTACCAACAGAACTGGTTCCAGTACATGGATTGCAGAGACGGGGTCTAAAACCGAGCAAATGACTATTTTCTATGGAGGACAAGTGTTGGTATTTGATGATGTTTCCGCTGATAAAGCGAGAGATCTGATATTAGCAGCCAGTCGTTCTTCTCCAAATAATCAAATCAAGAATCGTGTTCAATTGGCCTCGACTTCAAATTCTCTCGGATCACAACATATTCTTCCAGGACTACAAGTAAACGGATCAGATTTGCCAATTGCGAGAAGAGTATCACTCCACAAGTTCCTGGAGAAAAGAAAAGACAGGGCCACCGTAAGAGCGCCATACCAATTACACAATCCATCTTCGAATCGTAAATTTGATCTCAATCTATAGCCATATTCCTACATCAAAAGAAATCTGTTTGTATTACCGGTATGTTTATCCATGGATAATCATACTCCTTCGGCCTAAGTTCAGTTTTATGTTTCCTTAAGGTGAAGGTTTACTTTTTATTTTTTATTAATTTCCAAAGACTTGTTTTGTAGCTTTTCTTGATGGCATCTACTATATGTTAATTATTTACTCGTGAAAGTTTTGATAATTAGCAGATATGCAATAGTTAATTTTCTGTACTTTTCTTGAACGTGTTGTTTCAATTACGATTAATTATTCATTTCGTTTTGATAATGGATATCTTTTAAATCCAAATAATAATCAATATAATAAGTAGCATACAACATTTTCCAACAACGAATTGAATATCTTTTTCGAAACTATCAATTTGATAGATCATTATATATAGTAAATTACAGTTTTGGTCCCTGTGGTTTACCAAATCTTTCACGTTAGGACCAAGTATTGAAAAATCATGTTGGTGGTACCTAAGGTTTGTGAAATACTACAAATCCGTCACTGGGTCAGGTAAAAAGACTAACTTGCTCTTTTAAATTTCTTTTTTCTTTTTGTTTGAATTAATTTATTACTTTATTAATAAAAAATAAAAGAAAATACCCCAACCCACCCCTTACGTCTCTCTCTCTCTTCATCCGGTTTTAATATAAAGGCCCAACCATATGATGGAAATGGAGGGATGATTTGATCAATTGATGCTGGTTTATTCAAGAAACATCGATATCTCACAACCATAACCACGACCTTCACTATCACTCACTGTGAGTAGTTTCGATTTGGATTTTCCCCAAGGCACAACACAACTAACAGACCACCACTGTCCATCCTACTCCTTCTATGTTTCTAACTAAAAATCGCCACACAAAAACCACAAACAAATCAACATTATCGTGATTTGTTGTTTTCTTTTCAGATTTGGTTCCTCATCGTGCTACCTTCACTATCACGCACAACTATGAACACTAAAATCCCAAAACCGTCTCTGTCATCTCTTTGAAAATCCTCCTTCGTGTTACCTCCTCTCATCACGCTAATCTTCCACAATTGAATTCGCCACATCTTCAAAACGGAGAGTTTGGCGGAAGAACAATAGAATGAAAGTCAGATTACTCGAAAGCAGCCAAGAAATGGCTCGAAAACAGTTCAAAGTTCCAATTGGGCGGCCTCGCACTTAAAGAATACAGATTGATTGTGTTGAGGTAGGGTTGGTACGCGTCGGTTTCGTCGTTCCAGATCATCTATCAGTGAGTTTATTGATCCATTGCGCCATTAAGAACATTCATGATCATCCTGATCCAATAATTTTCGATCCCGCGATGAATAATTGATTCGCTTATTTGCTCTGTTTAGGATGAAAACGGAATATAAAGGGTATATTAGTATTGTGTGATTGTAGGACTAAATCTGGTCTAATCGTTTCCAAAGGGTATATTAGTATTTTTGCATTTTATGATTATCGCGTACCAAATATAAAAATCGAAATTCATGGAATTCAGATCCTGTAATTATGGAAATTGAAATCTTAAAATGAAGTTTTGAAGTCACGATTATGATTAGGAGTCCACCGCTGGCAACCCCAATTACTGTCGTCAGGATGCCCTAGCCGTCGCCGGTCGTCGGAACCACCACCTAAGGCGGCACCGTCGTCGCCATCAATGCCAACAGCAAACACATCGATCACGATGTGTGTACGTGTTATGTTCTTTCTTCCTCTTTCTACAAACACGCAAAATCCTCAATTCTCCCTTTCCGTTTTTTGTTCAACCGATGCACACACATTAGAGATCAAGTGGTATGTGTGTGTTTTCCATTATTGGTTCTCGTTATTTCTTTCTCGCTTTTCAATTTCCCGACCTTACATGATTTCACAAATTTGGGTGAAACTTGTACAACCATTCTTCAAGAATGGACCTTATATATATATATATATATATATATATATATATATATATATATATATATATATATATATATATATATATATATATATATATATATATATATATATGTGTGTGTGTGTGTGTGTGTGTGTGTGTGTGTGTGTGTGTACATGCAATTTTTATTTGTTTTCTCAATGATTGATATTTTTTTATTCCTCTTTTTAGTCGTCGGTTACACAACAGTCGGCGTTTCTTTACGGTTACAGTCATATGTAAGTATAGACAATTTTTTATAGTTCTAGTCACTTATAAAGAAACATATATTCACATGTAAATATTTGTATCTTAACATTTTAATATTCTCATTTGAAGTGTGAAGATATGTACATTAACATTGAATATATATATATATATATATATATATATATATATATATATATATATATATATATATATATATGTGTGTGTGTGTGTGTGTGTATGTGTGTATACACATAAAGAAATTAAATTGGGATAATAATTCTCATGTGAATAATGACCCAAAGAAAGTTTTTTTTTTATTTTTTATATCGATATGCTTATTATTTCTAGAGTTTAAAAATGATAAAATATTTACAATTTAATAATCATATTTTTTTTTCCTTTTTCATTATTTTTAACACTTGTTTATTATTTAAAAACAAATCAAACTTAATAATTGTTTATTCTAGAGAATCAATAATCAATATTGATATATTATAAAGAAAATAAAATTTTGTTACAATGTTCATGGTTTATGAAATTAACATTTGTACTTTTTAATATTTATTTTATATGTAAAATATATCGATATTGATCTCTAATTATTTGAAATAATAAAAAATAATTTTTATAGAGAACTGTTTATGAAAACTAAATTTATCATCATTCGATACAAAAAAAAATTATTATATTATTTTTGTGTCCATAAAACCATTATATGTTCTTATTTTGGTTAATGTAATGTTTCGTAACCGGATTAGCCCAAAAATTGGTTACATTGCCTATGTGAAGTTAAAAATTACATGAGAATATTAATTTAAATCATAAAATTTATCTGGAATAACATTTTTAGTTTTTGAAAACTAATCGTATTGTAGTTTTTCCGAAATTGTAACAATATTCTCTCATAAAACTTATAGTTTCTGGAAATTTATAGTCTTATGTAATATTTTTAACTTCAAGTAGACTATGCAACCGTTTTTATTGGATTATTGGGTTGCAAAGCATTAATATATCCAAAATAATAAAATATAATGGTTTTAAAAAAATGATAAATCGTACTATCTCAACGGGTTGCAAAGCATTAGTATAACCAAAATAATAAAATATAATGGTTTTTAAAAAAATGGTAAATTGTACTATCTCAACGGCCCACATCAACCGACCGAAGGCCCACATATGATGTTAATCGCAGAACATTAGACCATCAGGTGTACTCATCACAATATCACATGTGATGGGCGCCACCTCAGCTCCACATCACCACCACATTTCATCACAATATAACAAAAACATGCTAGGAATACTTATCACATTCCATCCCGCCACATTATTTTTCTAATTAAAAATAATTCAATAATAAAATATAAATGCTATATTTTTTTATAAAATTAAAACATTACATTGAAATTACCTTATAAAAACATACGAAAAATTCAAAATAATCCTAAAATTTCTCGATAACAAATACATTCAATAATAAAATTACTCGTCGTCATTCAAGTTGTTTTAATAAACATGTTCCGCTAAGTCTTTTAGAAAATATTGGCACGTTTCAGAACCTTGAATTTCTATTACTCGTGCTAAATATTCAGACGAGCCGGGAATGAATTGTTGATATGGGTTAACTGTGTCAGCCTTTGTCATATTTGCAAATCGTTCTACCTTTTTCTTCAATCATCATATTATGTAATATGATGCATCCATACATAATTGTGGTTATCCTTCCGTCGTCCTAGAGTCGTGCATCATGTTTCACCACATCCCATTTTTTGCTTGAGGACCCCAAATGCCATCTCTATGTCATTCCTAGCAGATTCTTGTCTTTGTGTGAACTTCTTTGCTTTTTTCAGTTCGAGGTATAATGTATGCCTTCACAAAGGTGGAGTAATTCGGATATATCCCGTCACAAAGGTATTAGTCGTATTTGTATTCATGTCCGTTCATTGTGAAAAACATATCAGGTGCTCGCTCGGCCCAAATATCATTGAAAATGGGAGACTGATTCAGAACATGTCGGTCATTGTTGGACCCTGCAACCCAAAGTACGCATGTCAAATCCACAAATCATGCGATGCAACAGCTTCCAGTATCATAGTTGGCTCACCTATATCACATCGGGTAAAGTGCTCGCGCCACACAGTTGGGCATTTTTCTCATGCCCAATGCGTACAATCAAAAGGCTACCAATCATTCCCGGTATAGCATGCTTGATTTCATATGCCAAATATAATTTCTCGATATCACGTGTTGTAGGTTTACGCAAATACTCTTTACTAAAAACCTCAATAATGCATGCACAAAAAATCCACACACTCTCTTGCGCTCCTCTCAGATATTTTCAAATACTCATTAGTTGCATCAACTGTTATACTAAATCCTAAAAACCTAAGTGTAGTCGAACATTTCTATAAACAACTGAAACTCATTCGACCTCTAACATCTGGTGTTTGCTTAAAAATCATATCGCGACTCTAAAGCATTGCTAATGCATAAAAATAAGTCTCTAGTTATACGAAAACAACGCCTGAAAGCTTTGGCATCATAAAGACGATTATCAGCAAAACTGTCACGTACCAAAACTTATGTGCAGCTTGCCGATCTCGGTTGATAACGGCTCTTGGTTGTCTAACATTTGTAGACACTTGAGTGAAAGCGTTTGTAACAACATTAAAAAATATTGTGATAAACTCTCATTCGTCAGAATCAAAAATTTGAAAAAATTCCATATTTTGATGTTAAAATCTATAAAAAAGAATTAGAATGGTGTATGTAAATATGATGATAAAAGGGATACGAAGAATGTGTGTTAAATGAGGTAGATTATGTTTGTATTTATAGGTAAAATTTAGTAAAGTAGAAAAGTATTTTTTTTTTTAAAGAATTATAGTCGTTAACGGCTAGTTGAATGTGATTGGGTGTCATACCCTGTTATCGCGAACACGGAGCATCACATCATGCTCCATCAAGGAGCACATCGGCCGGTGTGCACGTCCGTGATGGAGGTCCAGTTCAGCATCACGGAGCTTCTATGATATGCACACCAATTGGCCTTAGCGATATTTTGGGCATGCCAGTTTTTAAAACTGAATCGTTTGTATGAAATTTTGTACCTCCTCAACCACTAGGCTCCAATCACGAAAATAAACTATATTTGATTGTTTTTATGGAAATAATATAATAATATAATAATTGTTTTATGATTATATCTTGAGTTTTTCAAAGCATGCCTCTTTCTATGTATTTGATTGTTTTTATGGAAATAATAAAAAGGTTATAAATAAATAAATTATTCATAACACATGTCTATATATCGATAATATTTTATTATTTTATAATACATATTTAAAATTGATTAATCTCAAAGATGGGTCTTCCTATCTCATTTCGCCACGTCCAATAATTGCCCACATGTTGCAATAACTTTATTTCTGTATTTACTACTTCTGCCAACAACCTTTCTTTTGGTGTTTGATAGTGCTCTACTACTCTTCTACTCCTCATCTTTCATGCTTGGTCTTGGTGTAGAAGATGAATCTTAACACAATTTATGACTGAGAAAAATAAAAAGAACTCTAAAAATTGATTCAAATAGATTGTCAATATATGAAACATACTCTCTTCTATAGGAGGCGTGCAAACATGTGTCGTATAAAGTGTAAACTTTAACTTGGTAGGATAAGTAAGGAAAATACGAACTTAGGTGAAGTAGTTACCATAGACCAAAACTGCAAAGCTTGGAATTACGTAATGAATAATGAACGAAAATTACTAAGTGTGCCCATTATTTTTTGAGATATTAACAAAAGTTCCGGTTAGAACGAGTTTGTTAACAATAATGACCAAAATTTTCTCAATTTTGAAAAATAACCATATATATATATATTTTTTTTTTTGAAGAACCATGTTCCTAAGACCAAATATGGGGTTATAACTTATAAAACCCTTCATCACCACTTGCTTTTTGACTGTTACATATGCGTCACGTCAGAAAGCTTCCACTAACCCTCACCCGTTTAAATCTTAGAAATGGTAAACTTTCACTTTTTTAATTAAATAAAATAAACTAAATAAAAAACATAATTATACTAAATTAAAAAATAATTTAAAAAAGAAAACCAATTAAGTAATTTAGAAAGTAAAAAAAAAAAAACAAATGACAATAAAATTAAAAAATGCTTATTAAACTACAAAAGACAATAAAAACCACGAGCGACAGTGCAAATTACAAACGTCGCTCTTCCGAGTCATACAAGTTGCCGTTAGAATTATTGTCTGAAATCTCTTCATGGTCGTCGTCAATGTACACCACGGATTCATCATCGGTTGACGCGAACAACTCCTCATTTGAAATGTCGACGTTTTGTATATTGTTCCTGTAAACATGCTCTGACAAATCAGCTCGAATGTTGTGATGCAACTCGCGATTACGTAACTCCAGAAACGTGTCAGATTGTTTACTATTTGCCAATGTCTTTTGAGGACATCAAACGCTCGTTCTATATCCTTTTGTGCTCCTTCTTGTACCGCCTTAAACTTCAACTTAAACACTTTTCCGTCATTCGGATGTGACCATGCTTTGACAAATACAGAATACTCTGAATAAATCTCATCGGTAAGCTAATAACCCCGTTTGTATGATATATCGTTCACTACGAAAGACACGTCATAAACGTAAGAACAGTCGTTTACTCAATCAGAAGCTTTGTCGGAACTTCACTACTTAGACAACATCATCAGCAAAGTAGTGTTGAATTAGATGATTGTGTCCTTCTTCATGTTGTCTCTGTAAAGGACCGCCTCATTGTCTCGGTACCCGTGAACTTTCGACTTTCTTTTCTAAGTGCACGATTGTTCCTTGCATCATTTGAGAAACAAAATCCATTTCCTACATCCAATTTGTGCCCTCGAATGAACTTGAAGATGACGACGATGACGATTACGGAGACATTGTAAATTTAATCTTTGATAGTATATATATCTATATCTATATAACTATTATAATAGGGGTCATCCAAATAAATGTGGTTAAAGATATGTCTCAATCTTGAACCATATTCATTTGAAACTTTCACCCTTTCAACTTCTTCTAATTAAGTGTATATTTAAATGTAATATTTTTCCTATATAAGAGCATTATTTTCATCATTGGTTACATGCATTTTCTTCTCTCCTTTTGTATTGTTGTTATCTAAAATGTATGAAGAATTGAAGATGGAAATGAAGGTGCAAGATATCAATAGGCATCCAATCTCTAAAAGAAATATTTGAATGGATAAATATATTGGGGAGAACTAAAGGCAAGTATGAATGTCAAGGTTTTGAAAGTCTATAAGCTATTTGAGTTATTTCTCTGATTCAATTTATATTCACCTCTTTTTTCTTCCATTTTATTTAGATTTCAATAAAATCTTTATGGTTGTACATCCAGATTCAAGAGAAATTATATTTTAATTTATTTGTTAAATATGTTAAAGATGTTTGTTCTTAGTTTGTAATATTATCTTATATGATTGTTTGATTGAGTTTCGTCGTAAGGTATGTACCTAATACAATTATGTTATTGGTGAATATTTTACGCAAGTATATACAATTGTAATAATATGACAACATGACAATGTGTCAAATTTCAATATAGTATAAAATTCTCGCAAAGAATGAAAATAGATTCTAATTATTAATTCATCATTATTAGTTTATATTTTTTTCGGCTACATTTTAAACATTTGTTAGTAATGGATGTATCTCATACATTCATATATTAATGGTGACTTTTTATGTAGACGATGGAAGAGGCGGTTTGACTATAATGTCAAAAACAATATAACAATAAAACACAAATACACGAGCTTAATCTTAAAAATAATGTGCAACAAAATAAAAAAATAAACATATATGTAGAAGAATTTACAATCATGAAATTATAACAACTAAAGAAGAACTCATGTGTATTTCTCAAGTATTTTGATTCATAAATAAATGCAAAATCTCCATGAATATATTAATATAAACCAATAAACAAATAAATAGACATATATAAGCATTATTGTAAAATTCTTAATAATGGCTTTGTAGGTTTTAAAATAATTTGTTAGTTTCTCTCTTTTTAAAAATGATATAATATGTTTACATGGTTAATTTATAATATTAATGAATAAAATATACACACATTTCATACAATGAAATACATTAAACACCTATCAATTTCCTATTGTCGAATATTTTTTCACTTATTAATTTAATAGTCATATTCTAGAAAACACAGAGACGAAATGGTTTGAAAATTCACTTTTAAAGAAATATACAAAAATAAGTTATAACATATAAATTCAAAAAGATAGAAATAACATATTATTAAATTTATTAATGTTTGAAAGATTCTAATATAATATAAGACTAAGTATTAGATGTTCATATTATTTATTTAATTAACTAAACATAATTTAAATATTTCAAGCATATTTAATTAAGTATCATAAGTATCAATTGAATACCATAACTAGAAATAATCTCTTCAATTATAGTAGTCTAATAATGCTAAATAACACTTAGTTGGAATTTGAAGAGTTGTTAACTAAATATTTTTTTTTTGAAGATGTATACTCTTAATTTGCAATATTCATAATGGGCTCATTGATGTAATATAATTGCAAATAAAATAAAACTTTCTACCTAGACTTTAATATTTTATAACTCAATAATAATAATAATAATAATAATAATAATAATAAGTGTTTTTTAAAAGTCTTCTACAACTCATTAATAACAATAATTGGTTTTTAAATTTAATTGCCAATAACAATAATAACGTACTATAATATAAAAATATAAATTACATTACATTACCTTAAAAAATGGTTATTATTATAAATAATAATTATGATCAAAATTAAAAGATGGTAAATTAAGTAAACTTTAAATTGACTAATCAACACAATAGTTAAAAATAACTCTAAGTCGAGAATTATATTTAGTTGTATTAAAGCACAAGCCCACAAGCCACGGGTTACGGCCATCGAGTAATAATATTGTAATAGATATTTATCTTATCATATTGTTTAAAATGGTTACCATTTTATATATCAATGTAGTGTAAAAATTATTATTTCATAGTTAATGTCAATGACAAAGTTTTATCTACACAATTTTACCTGCGCAACGCGCGGGACATCGCCTAGTTTTGTATAATAGAATGATATATTGGGTGTGAGATATTGTGTAGCATGATATATATATATATATATATATATATATATATATATATATATATATATATATATAGGGCCAGGATAAAATATATCCTAACAAATATTGTGTAACCTTGAAACTCAATATGGACCACTTATTTAAAACACATTCTTTTAAGAATGACTTATCTGTTCATTTAGAATATTGTTGTTTTATGTAATATTTTCATTCTTTCCAGAATTGTTACAATTTTTGTAGATTCTTATTGTTGTGATGTAAATTTTCTAATAATTTTGTCATAATTGAAACAATTCATTACATTCTTGTTGTTTTGATGTACAAATTTTAGTTTATTCTTTTAAGAATGAAAAATTTTCAGTTTTTTCATTCTTACGAGAATGAAATCTGATGGCCAGGATTTGGTTACAAGGTAACACAATAATTGTCATTCTTATTATAACCTAGCCCTATATATATATATATATATATATATATATATATATATATATATATATATATATATATATATATATATATATATATATATATATATATATATATGGTATAAATTAGCCGTTAGTAGGGGGATTAACTTTTCTTGTTTACCCATGTGTGGAAGGAATCCCAGAGAACACAAGAGCTTGACGTCACCCACCCAAGGGGCCGGTGTACTCATATAGTATACCCTGCCAAGTCAGATCTCGCACCCTATGGGTTAAGTATGCCGTTTGGTCTAAGTATTTTTTTTTTCTTGTTCTAAACTGTCAAAGAATTTAGTGAGGCATGATATAAAGGTTTACGAGAATATGACACTGCAGAATGAGGTACAGACCGAACCCATTGCATTGCACGTTTGAGACATACATTCTGTACTTGCTTTTGCATTCACCATTTTCTACCTACATATGTTTTGCTCAAGGGTTTTACTTTGCCCTTCTACTTTTACAACGAGTAATAGAAATTATCTACAACTGAAAATGAGTTCATCAAATCAAAATCATGAAGAAAGAACCAATCCTAAAATAGTTACATTTACATTTTTAATCTCCTTTTTTACTTGTCATAATCTTGAAAGAACCAATTCTAAAACAATTACATTTTTTATACAACACTTGTTTACTTGCAGTTATAGTTTCATTAATATTGTTATGCCTTATGGTCTAATGATTTGTAAATTCACATGTTTATAAGTTTCAAGCTATATGTGATATTTTAAGGCATTGCCTTATGAAAGGGAACTACTGATGCATAATGTGTTGGATTAGGTGTCTAAGCCATGACTAATAATTTGTATTTACCTAATTAATAGAAGCAAAGTCCATTTGGGTTGCCCTCATAGCTGGAGGTTTGGTAGAAAGTTCGGTAGAGAGAAATGTTGGTTTATTATGGGATTAATAAATCAATAGAAATAAAAGATATGGTTTGTTAATATATTAAAGTGATAATATATTAATTAGAAACTATATTGATTGATTAATAATTAATCAGGAATTAATTGGATTAATTTCTGTGACATTAATTAGATTAATCAGGAAGTCAGGGATTAAAGTCGTACAAATTCAATAGTTGAATTGCGGCGCGCGGCGCGCCAATGTAAAGGCCACGACGCGCGTACGTATAATCCGGAAAATGGCTGACGGCTAGGGTTTCTTGTTTCCCTATAAATAGGGAACCCTAGACCTCATTATAAGCGCTCATTCTATTATTCTCTCTGGAATTTTCGTCCACCCTCTGGCTCCCTGGGTGTGATCTCATTTGAGGCAGGACACTTGTGCTGCTTAGCTTCAAGATTAAAACTAAAGGTTAGTTTTTTCTGATTTATTCTTTTAGTTATTTTTGTTTGGCCTTTAGGAATTAGTTACATGTTCAAAGTAAGAAAACATAGATCTTTTCTAGGTTTCATGTGAACTTAGGTTATTTAGTTCATGGTTGCGGAAAACCTTTCAGTGGTATCAGAGCCATTTGGTTGTTTTCTTATTGAATTGTTGTAATATTTTTCCTAAAATTTAGGGTTTATTGTTTATAAATCCTTTGGGCCTAATTTCGATTTTGGGGTTTAGGGTGTTTGAAACCCTAGCCCCTTCCCCCTATTTTTCGATTTTCCTAGTTAGGGTTTTAGGAGGTTTTCTATTTTTGGTAACTTTAATTGGTTAATTAAATGGATAATCTTAAACCCAGTTTGTTTGAATTCGATAATTAGGGGTTTAAGATAGGTTTAAATTGATTTGATTAATTTGGAAAAACCTATCTACATTTGAATTAATTTAATTAATTGTTTGATTAAATGATAATTCAAGGGATTTAATTTAATTTTAATTTAATGGTTAAATTTTGAAAATCAAAGGATAATTCCTAAAATATTTTAAAAGGTTTAAAATATCTAGATTTAATTAATTTAATTAAGAGTTTAATTAAAAGATAAATTAAATCAAATTAAATGTTTAATTTAATTTGAAATTTAATAGTTAAATTTCAGGAAATTAAAAGATAAACCAGAAATATTTTAAAAGGTTTAAAATATATCTTATATATATTATTAAAAGTTAATACTATATGTATAAGATAAATTGGTTAGTCAAATCATTAGTAGGCCTCATTCACGAAGCTGGTCTATAAAGTGGGTATAAGGAGACTGCCTATAAAATGGCGGTCTAATGGGTGTTCACTCTCACCCACCGCTCGCCTGATCAGTGGAGGGTCGTTAGCCGAACAGTTTTGATAGCACCGCTTAATCATTAAAAGTATAATGATCAAAGTACTAGAACCCTTACAAGAATTCCCAATCTAGTTACTTTAGGAAAAATGTAAATTTGATGCTAACCCATGAAATTGCACATTGCACTTTATGAAACGTTGGTGGAGCGTGTGTGGGTTACCGGCACACCAATGGGGGTTCATAAAGAGCGGCAATGGGTTTCTCGGGTGTTATCATTGTTGATGGAGCGTGTGTGGTTAACCGGCACATCAATTTAAGTTGATAATGGACCCCGAGAGTGCCAAGCTAATTTGCATGGTTATTCACACCCGGTTTGTGATCCTCGGCATCCCAGTCACAAACGGTGGGGCATATCTGAGATTAAACATGCCATTGAACAGTTCAATGAATCTCACAGATCTAGGAATTTCATAAGACTGAAATTGATAAAAGTTATCTACCTTAATGACCACTGTGTTGTGACTACGGCATCCCTCTTCACAGCATAGTTGGGGTATTTTGGATCCTAGCCTTGTTAAATAATATATATTGGGTAATTATTTAAAAGGATTAATTAAACGAATAAATTCAAATTTTATATATGTCTAAAGAAAGTGTCATTCTCCTCCTTCTCCTTCTTCACCCATTTCTGAGAGCTTCAGAAAGCACCTGTTTAGTATGGTAAGGCTGACTGGCCTGAACTATGTGATATGGTTTTGCAATTAGAGAATAGTTCTTAATTTTGCTGACGAACCATATCCGACTGAGTGTCCGCTCCCAAACATGGCATCACACAGCAGCTTGTGATGAGCATGACTCATTAACTATTAAGTCCAAGGAAGTTCGTTGCCTTATGCTATTGATCATTAACCCCGAGTTCCGTAGGGATTTAGAATTCCTGGGGTCTGATAAGTTAGCACAGCTAGTTCAGGAAAGGTTCCGTGAACTGGTTGAATAAAGGGAACAAACTAGGATCTTCAAAGAGCTTGAAGTTGCAAGCTAGAAGGAAGTAGCACCAGTTTGCGTGTTCCCGAGATTGAGGGATACATAGGCGAACAGTATAAAACTGTTTTCCTTTTGTGATCGGGAGTTAAGCATTAGCTCAACTCGCTGATCTGTTCATCCAGATGAACAGAAAGGGTAACCGGATATGACAATCGTGGAAGTGCATTCAATGTCGACTCTGTATGAGTCGTTCATGGAGAAGCATAGTTCCATTAATTCAGCTGCTTCAGGATTGAGTCCAGTATTAAGGTGCATCAAGAAATGATCCAGATCGTCTGGACCGATTGTTTGATGTTTCAAACTGGGAATCCATAAGGTAGGATACAGTCACGGAAAGATTGGAAAAATGCTCCAAAGCCAAACCATTTGGCAAACTCATAAATATCTTAGAATTCAGAACACCTGATCCTCATTTCCTTGATACAGGATGTGTTTCACACATTTTCTCTATATGCACGAACTCTGGAGGATGCGGGATGGTGTCACACAAGAGCATATTCGGATTGGATCTGGAGCTCGTGCGGTTTTTGAGTTAAGCTAGACATTTGTTCTTGTTATTAGTTTATAGATACATACGACATGGATTCGCATAGTACATTGTTCTGAGGATAATTCTGGTTTAATAAAATATTTTTCTTTTAAAACATGATTGTTTTAATTGTCTTCGAAATGTTGTGTGAATGTGTTGATGACGTAAATGGTAATAACATGAATGTTGATACATCCAATGGGATTGGATTTATGAATCGTGTTCCTTATGATTGTTAAAGTGAACTTTATGAGAATCACTTCAACCAAAGGTCCACTTGGACAGGACTTTGGAATCATTTGACTTAGAGTCACATGATGAATTGAGTACTTAATAAAATTAATTGTGGCAAGAAAGGAATCACCCAAAGATCCAATGGATAGGATTTTGGAATCAGTTGACTTGGAGTCAGGTGATGATTGCATGTCTTGAACAATATTAACAAAGTCATAAATTTACATGGAGATGTAGAGGTATTAAGATTTTGAGCGACAGACACATAAGTTACTGTGTATTGCTCGAATCTTCGAACAGAACATGATTAGTTATGCTTCAAAATATTTGCCAAATAGTTTGAAAAATATGGCTTCGCTTATCGGAATAAGCGATTGATTGGAACCTTGAAGTGTTCAATGATTTCAAAGGAAGTATAAGATCAACAGAACCTGAATGACTACATAGACTGAGAAAATGTTTCACAGTTTATCATCTTCCAAGAACACTAATGGTAATAATGTGTCTTACGGAAGATGATGGTGCATTGATCGAAATAGTTTTGATCCTCGGTGTATAAGATACACTGGTTACATTTCCGACTAATATTTCAATGAATTGGATATTCAACCAGTCAGACCGCAGAAGCCATATTCCAACCACATCTTAGACTAAGTAGGTTATGTTGACAGTGTCTGAAATGTAAAGTTGGGATCGTCCTACTAGTACATAGAAAGTCCAGGGTCATGTAGCATTCGTCTGAATCTCATGACAAGCCTGAAACTGATCAGCAATGTCGTTTCATTGGTCACTCCGGTTATCCTTTGAAAGAAGAGTCCTTTTAGAAAGAGCTCTAGTTCTAAGGAAACAGTGGGAGTAAGAATAATACTGAATGAGTTCAGGGATTAGCCAAGTGGAAGAACCTTTGGTCACCACTGGGTCTTGACCAGGAATCAGATTCCTGTTAAACCTGACATACCCTCTCTTCGCTTGACCAGTAGTTATTGTCACTGTCATAAGGAGTCATGATTTGGGTGATATACCGAGTAGTGGTAAAACACTAAAGATGGTACGGATAAGTAATCCGACTACTGGAAGCATTGGTGAGCCCGGTTGCTGCCAAATAAGAGAACCTTAGTGCGAGATACAGTCTATGTGACAGTTTGATTGATCTTTACAACTGGTCTAGGAACCAGTGGGAGTAATTGAATCATCAAAAGAAGTGAACATAGAAATGTACTTACAGAACATCTGGTTGGATAAGTCATCACTTGGGGTCAAGCAATTGATTCCGAGAGAGGCACTCACAATAGAAGATGAAATCCGAGAGGATTCTGCGTGGCATAATGTGAGTCGTTAGTGGAGCATGTGTGGTTTATCGGCACACTAATAGGGAATCACATAGAGCATGCCATTACAAAAGGTACATGGCCCCGGGATTCATCCCATGGGCATCTCACAAGAAAGGATATTCGGATTCTCAAAATAGGCCAAAAGGTTTGGATTTTGTGAATAGCCTGAAAGATTTCCTTTAATATGTCGGAAAGGTTTGGATTTAGGTTTCGCAAAATGTGCTATAAGTTCTAGATTTTGTGAATAGTCTGATAGAGTCATATAACGGTGTCAAAGCCAGTGGGAGTATTGTTGTTGTCTGCTATCACTGTATGTGGGTTACATACTAGTTCTAGGAAACGTCTCTTATAATTACAAAGTGTAATGACTTGGTGTTAAGAAACGATTCGATATAAAAGACTTTAAGAGATACAACATACTCAGGTGGTTGTGGATATCTATTAGATAGATCAAAATTCTGCCAATGTGATCTTGATGAGATTCAAGATGCATAACCCAAGGAAAGGAGTTTCTTGTCATTGCAAAGTGTAATGAATTGGCATGAAAGAAACAAAAGAGGTGCATCATACTCACGTAGTTCATAGACATCTATCAGATAGATGAGACTGACAGTATTGACTTAGCCGTTGAGAATATGATCTTGATGAGATTCAAGATGCATAAGAAAGAGTCCCCGAAAGGAAATGGTTTCTGGAAATCATGACACAAGGATTATTGGTAATCTCATGATTCCGAAAGGGCTTGGAATGAGATTACATCAGGTTCCTCGAGCCTCTTAGACAAATCAG